>APFE030233644.1:151856-169700 GCA_000404065.3 Pinus taeda
GTACGGTTTCTTTGATCAGTCCATCCATCTGACATGATTGTACACCCTGTTCTCGCCCATGAATTCTTGAACTCTTGCAAATACTCATTAATGGAATCAATTTCTTTCTGCAAACGAACCCCCCTTAGCTCATGCATAGTAGGGCCTTTGAAACCTTTTCCAGCAGCATGTATGGCTTCAAACATAGGCTTATAATATGGTGAACGAGCAGCATTAAAGGGAATATCAGCATCATACCACCATCTAGCTATGTAATCACAAGCAGTCTCCCTCAATTCTTTCTTCCAATGGTCATCTAAAGTGGGCTGCGTTTGAGGTCTAACAATTTCAGGACCATGTGCATCTGATGGAGAGGAGGCCGGAGTGAAAAAACTTTT
Source organism: Pinus taeda (assembly GCA_000404065.3). Lineage (NCBI taxonomy): Eukaryota > Viridiplantae > Streptophyta > Pinopsida > Pinales > Pinaceae > Pinus > Pinus taeda. The sequence continues at coordinate 152,234 of APFE030233644.1, forward strand.
GATAGTCACATCACGGTCACCCTTTTTCATTCTACCCTTTCCCTTATCTTGACTAGAACCAAAAGAGGGAGGAACATATCGGAAAGGATTGGATGCATTGGTTTGAGGGATAGAGGAAGAACCCTCAAAATCATAATGGGGGTTGGCAGCCATCATTTTTTGTATCTCCCTCTTCCTCCCAATTTCAGCCTGTAATTCTTTTTGCCTAGCCTTATCTTGTTTAAATTTCTCAATGTTGGCCAACATAGTCTCCCTAATCTCCCCAATTTCTGGTGATTCACATGGGGTAATTTGGCCTCTAATCCCTGCCAAGTGTAGCTTCAGCCTATTAATGCCCCCTGGACCATCCTTAATTAACCTATGGCAAAATTTGCAATGCATTGAAGTACCCACCATTTCAACATATGCCCATGCAGCATCTCTTGCTTTAGGTGCCATTTTTGGAATAGGAAATGAAAGCAAACAATCTGAAAATGAAAAAAAACAAAAAAAAAAACAAAACAAAACAAAACAAAAGCAAAACAAAACAAAAAAACAAAACAAAACAAAACCTTGATTTTTGACAAAAAACAGTGTCTAAGCTTTCTAGATATGCACCTCAAATTTACTAACCAAAAACAGATTTATAGAGGTGAAAAAAAATACCTCCAGGCACAAACTGCCTCCTCAAGCTTGCTCCAAGAATCAGCTCCTTAATGCTGCTCCAAATGGCTGCCCAAGAAGCTCCTCACTCCAGCTACAATGCTCCTCCAAGACTCCTCACTGCTGCTCCAAAACAAGCTCAAGAACTGCTCACTAACTCTCAAAGAAGACTCTCACTCAAATGCACAAGACTGCTGTGAGAGAATGAGAGCTCTTGGGTGAGTTAAATAGCTTTTGGGAGGGGGATATGGACCCCAAAGATGTTTTAGAAATATTGTAATGCTGTTTGGAGTCCACCAAAACCCTAAAACCAATTACAAAACCCCAAAAAAACGGTTTAACACTTTGCTGTTGCGTCCGGTTCGTGAAAGCCAGTGACCCGGCCGTTTTTTAGCGGACCCGGCCGGGTCGGCCGAGTCAGCAATGACCCGGCCGAGTCATTGAGTGACTCGGCCGGTCATTGCTGACTCGGCCGACCGTTCCGTTCTTTGACCGAGTCAGTTCCCAAGCCATCGACCCGGAACGACTCGGCCGGGTTGGTTATGACTCGGCCGGGTTGTAAAACACTGGTCAACATATTACAAATCAACAACTAAAAGAAACAAGAACAAACACACCACATGACACCATTATTTTTGGACCAATGTCCTCGGAAAAACCCAATGCGGGAAAACCAGTGCAGCTATCTGAGGGTTTTCTTATTAAGCAATGTCAGAGTACAACCTAGGTGCCGAAACTAGCCTACCCAACAGAGAATTTCCTTAGCAGCTATACCTCACAGTTTGAGAGAAATCTCCTAGCTGAAACCTCGGAAAATCCTTCCGGCAGTTCCTCAGCACAAAACTGCTCCTGCAACCCCAGCGTTTGCCCAATCTGGACTGTGTCAGCCCCTCTCTGTCCCACGTTGGCCTTGCGTCAGCCTTTCTTGGCCTATGTCAACCCCAAGAGGCCCTACGTCAATTGTGCTGTCCCCTCTTGTGCTTTGCGCAGCACTTGGCTGCCTCTGCGTGGCCCTGCGTGAGCCCTTGCTGGCTTTGCGTCACCCTCCTTGGCTGTTGCGCTGCTCTCCCGACACAATCTCTGCCTTCTCTGTTTCTCTGTACTCAATGCCCCTCAACTGCTCTCCTGATCACTAATTCTATCTCTCTTAGCAAACCCTGCTCTAAAGAATAGAATGATTGATCATCTGGTGTATCCTCCAAGTGACCCTCAAGCCTCCTTTTATACTTTTCCTTTTGACATCTCAACAGCCGAGATTAAGTCCCTAATCAACGGCTAAGATTAGATCTGGGTTGATCCATGTCTTTTGGACCACTCTAACACAGATTCATATTTATACACATTAATATTTTATTTTCCCGAAGTTTAGACTTAGGGACTCCATTAAAAATATTAATTATTTTAATATCTCCTGATCTATTTAGAATCTGCCCAAACCCTTTCTGGGTATTGGAGATCTTATGTGCCTCAACCTCTCCACAAATTGTCGTGGCTAGGGCACATCCGATGCTACCCCAAATCAACATTAGTGGCTTTGAATGGAGTCCTTGTGGGCCGAATGAACTTCATACTACTGGACGAAATGATCTCTGAACCCTGTCACAGTCAACATTTCCAAGGTTAAGTTAGATCGTTGGTGGGACTACGTGATACCCTATGCAGTCAAACTTATAAGTTTGGGAGCTAGATAAGCAGGGATTTCCACACATAGATTGGTTATCTCTTTATTATTTGAGGTCGTTGGCCTTCATTCTATTTTCTAAGTGCATTTTGATAAAAGAGGAGACCATTAGTTACGTAGGACTGAGTCCTTTTTTGCATTACTGGACAAAGAACGCATTCATCAGATCAGTGTTGGATCAAACTAGAAATACAGGTCATCCATCAACCCAGTTTCATAAGCTTCCATGTCATTTTTCCTTGCTACTTTGAGTACTGGGTGTTTAAGAAAGTTTGTTTGCAAGCTATTATTGAAGTACTCAGATATTTTAAGGGGTTTGGGCCCTGCATTTTAGAAATTTTTGTAATTTGTCCATAATAGTCATACTATTAGTATTGCTACCCTGTAAAGTCAACTGGCCATATATCAAAATTTATTGTTGTATTTGAGTCAAGTAATATTGTTGCTAATGGTGTTAGTTGGGTGCAAGTATGATGTTGTCTACATTGTTGAGTATGTGTCAGAAGTATATCAAGGTTGAGTCTGCTACGAGTAAAATGTGGGAAGTCGATGTATTGAGTCCACTGGTCATATTATTGTACTTTTGTTGTCAAAAGTCAACTTGATGTACTTGACTTCATTGAAATAAAACATGGGTGAAGCTTTCATAATTTCCCTCATTAAACTAGCAAGAACAACCAACAGATCCCTTTCCAAGGGGATAGTCAATTTGCTACAGCAAGAGCGGCCACAGAAAGAGTATGAGTTGGGGCACAAAATCTTGAATCTTGGGACAAATTTGACGTACATGAGGGTCACATGGGAAGTCCTTTCAAATTAGATGAATTGGATGCCCTCCTTTTTGAAGTACACTAGCTAGAGCGAAAGAAACTAATGTGGGCCCTAAAACCAGCGATGCTTGCCCTAATACAAACCAAGTTCTTAGAGTACCCTTGTGAAGGGGTCACACTTCCAGTTGCCTCCTATCTTAGCAGTATCATAATGCTGACCACACCTATACCTCCTTACAGTGATGACATAATGAGGAAAGTCTTTAGACTGATAGTAGAGACATTTCGGGATTTGGATAACAGTGAGGGTCCTTTTGGGAAGAAGCTTGAGATTCTAGAAGCCATGGCCCTGGTTAGATCTTGTGACATCATGCTTGATTTGGTGTGTGATGACTTGATCCTGCAGATGTTCCAATGCTTCTTTAGCATTAGGAAACATCATCTTGACACAATCATAGCACAAATGCAATCCATTTTGTCCTCATGTATGGGAAGCGATGATGCCATTTGCAGAAGATTGCAAACTAGATTGTTGACCATTTGGAGGAGAAAACAATTGGTCTCACTTGCTCCTTATGAACTAGCCGAAAGGTTGGTTGAGCAGAACATTGGGTTGTTCAAAAGACAGTTGACTAGGGAGGAGTTGCTCAGGTTTGGTGGATCATGTAGCAAGAATGAGTTGAGGAGGAAAGGACATTGCTTCATCTGCAAGAGACATTGGGGACCTGACCACTCATGCTTGAGTGACACTAAGGAGATAACATAGGTAGAGCAGGAGGAGATTCCTTTTGACTTTTAGGGTGAGGATTCTTCTTTGGATCATTCCATGGGTTCATATGAGGTTGCCTCTGAGGAGCATGAGTCATGTGGAGTTGTTGACACCAGGCCAGATTTATATTTGGGTGTGTATGGTGAATAGTTAGTGGACCCTATGGGAGACATTTAGGATGATGAGTCACCAGTGATGATTCTGCATGAGTCATGTGGAGTTGTTGACAGCAAGCCAGACTTCTATTCGGGTGTGTATGGTGAGTAGTCAATGGACCCTATGGGAGACATTCAGGATGATGAGTCACCAGTGATGATTTAGCATGAGTAGCATATGGTGGAGCATGAGTCAACTGAGGAGGATGATACCCATAGTAAGCCTGATGAGTCTCTCAAGGAGAGCCAGTTGGAGGATCATATTAAGCTTGTGCTGGAGGAGGATGAGTTGCCACCCTTGGGGTCAGCCATTGATGAGGAACAGGAAGATGTATAAACAGCTAGCAGGGTGGCAGTATTTATAGACACTTGTCCTCAGGAGATGTCGGAGTTTGACCCGGTATGTTTTCCAGGAGGCTAGTTAATGGCAGGAGCATGGAGTTTTTGATCAGAGGAGGGAGGAGCTGTTGGAGATGGTGGTGCATCCATCTTTGGGCTGACCGACTGATGAGGTGTGGGTAGATGCACAAGCCATTAGCAGAGCTACAATACTTTCAAGGAGCAACCCTCTCCAGGAGTACATAGATAGGACTTGCCGCATCATTTGGCCACTTGTACCCATTAGGGGAGAGAGGTTGGGTTTTCTCGATGGATATTGTTGACTAACCAGGGAAAGTTGCGTGAGTGGGGCATGGTGCAACATAGGGGCTTATCACGTATACAAGTGCCTATGCATTTGATCCTTCCCACATGATGAATTGGCGAGAGACCATGAGTTGGTATCCTTTTGATGGAGTATCATCCTTAGTCCGGGGCACAGTACAACAGGAGCCCTTAGATGAGAGGGTTACTACATGTTTTGGTGGGCAGTGGGATGTGGACCAACAGTTCATCAATATTTCAATAGCACTAGCCAAGTGTCAACAGAGTGGGGTTGACCTCGGCCTATGCCAGAGGTTGGATTGGAGAGAGGTGATGAGTTGGTACTCGCTTGATGGAGAAGAAGCTATAGTCAGAGACAGAGCACTGTCCGAGCCATGGGACCTGGGCGATGATTGGCCATGTTGGCATTGGGATCCAGGTGGGTTGACTGGTAGCAGGTTGAGGCAGAGATGGACATGGGATCCAGGTATTGAGGGATCCAATCATGTTTGGATTGCTTGGAGGCATGACGTGGACCAATGGTTCATATGGGATCCTGGTATTAGTTTGCAGATGTCTCTACAGTGGATAGGTGCAGATTGCTTGAGGGCAAGCAATATTGGGGTGGGAGGATTTGTCATATCCCCATTTTTATTTTCCTCCATAGTACAACCAGGGTCGATTTCCAGGGCACAGGATGGCCAGATCATGAGAGCAGGTTTATGTCATCAAGGGTTCCGAGGGAGTTTTGAGGAGTTTTTATGGGATCTGATGACATTCACTTGGCATATTCCATCACCCACACAATTTGTCTTTCGTTTCGTTGCATTCCGACAACCTTAAAAATTTGCATTATTATGGGGCCTATCTTAATTAATCATGCTCAAGGTGGCATTCCGGAAAGATTAATTGATGGAACACCTCAGTGTAATAGCTCGTTGGAACCGGAACGAGAAGATCTACATGATAGGATGCTGAGAAGTGATTTTCAGTGGTCGGAGAGAGTATGGTGGCCAATTTACCATTTTCCCACATTAAAAAGAATATTTAATTGAAATTAAAAGAGGGAAAAATGCTCCATGATTAAAATAATAATAAAATAGGAAGTTCTAGAGGGGTCCATCAGATTTATTAAAGAGGAGGAGGCCATTAGGGGACATCTTGGATTTGTGCTTTCTTCTTGTGGAGAGGTTTAAGAACTCGGTTCTCTACTTCAGCAGTAGCCCCAGGACAGAAACCCTTGGGTGATTTTGGTGAGAGTGGACAAAAACCCACCTCATCTCCTTGGTGGATTCAACCAGAATTCACAGGTGCAGTGATTGATTTCAGTTCAGTTTTGGGAGGGCCAGTTTCAGCATTGGAGCATATCAGTTTTGGAGACCAGATTATCTATCTCAGCTATATCATCATGTACACTCTTCCAGTTATATATTATAATGAAAGCCGAGATTATTTCTGCTCATGGTGTTATTGAATTGCATGCACTCTACTTGTTATATTTTACATGGCAATCTTCTGTTAATTGAATAGTAATGTTATGGTGAAATTCCGGTTAAGTTTCTGCATAATTAGCAAAATATCCCGTTTGGGATATTACATAAATTCCCAAAAGCAAACAAGTATAAGCACTTGATTGCAAAATGATCGAAATACCTTCTCAGTGGCAGCCTACCTTCGTCCATGTGTTCAGGCCGGATGGGTGAGGTGTAAATGGTTGATGCAAGTGGCAAAGATATATGGCATATCATCAGTTAATGGTGATTGTTAGGGGCTGTTGGCTGGCTGGCTATCAATGTAGGAGAAAAGTTTTCTCCTATGGGGTTACCCATTTTGGTGCTTAACAAGGCCATATGGATGAGAATTCAATAGAAGGATCTAGTGCAGGGATTGCTGTGGTTGTGGGGGTAGCATTTGGTAAAATAGTGACATCCTAGTTAAGGCTATGTTTGTTTATTGGCTTCCTAAGTCCTTTATTTTCTACCATTCTCCTTCCTTGGACAGCCTACTTCTCCATGTATGTTTCTGTGATTTCATTTCATGTTGCTCTTGCACCTGCTTTTCATTTTATTTCATTTCTTATGGGGATGCTCTTTGTACCCATATTTTGCTTGGCTATTATTGATTGCTGTTGTCAATAGTCCCTTTGACATATTTTGGCCTTTAGTGGACATTGATAAAGATTTCGATTTCTTTATATAAATCTTGAAAATTGATTTCAAAAGATATTGTTTTTCAATTTGACCTTCTGGTGTTAAGCCGTAAGGCTATATTTATTATCATATGCCTACTTTGTCACTAGTGATGGAAAGCTTATATTTATTCCGTGGTTGTTTGATGTGTACATTACTGTAAATTCTTCAGTTTTTCCAAAGTGATTCAATCATCATTATCATCACTATCTGAATGTTCAGTCCATGCGAAATGTTTCAGAAGTCTAATAGAGCATGCTAGATTGTTGTGTGAACTTCTTCCTTATTGACACCTGAAATATCTCTCTTCTTCTTGTTAACTGTTTCTTTGTAGAAGCAAATTCCAGATAAACAAATTGATTTAAATGTTACCTCATCCAAATTTTCTGATGGTTAATCTTCTAGGGTCTGAAGTCTGATTTCCTTTTACAGCAAGTGTTGTACTGTTTGACCTTTGATTGTTAAATGGTACAATCTATGTTGTCTCTCGTTGATCAGATATTCTTGGCACTTGAATCTTGAAGGTTGCATTTAATAGACAATTCCAAACTTCTTATGTTTAATGCACCATCTGTATTTTGATTTGGTGTCTATAATATATACCAAACCTTATTTTTATGTTGTCCCCACCATTAGTTCATGCATGTTATAAGCTAATTTTTGCAGCATCTGTTATTTATTCATGACATCTTGACTGTCACTTGAAGAAGGAGAATCCATTTTGAAATTCATTTTTGATGTAAAACACATTGAGCTACCACTTGTGATGTAATAAATATATGAATAAAAAACAGTGTCACTCTCTGGTTTTCAACCCTTGTTCTCATGTTTATGTCACTACTAACCACTGTGGTATGTGCCTGTCGATATCATTTAAGAGAATTACATGGCAGCTATTTGCAATTTGTATTTTGACAAGTAGAAATGTTGTGTCTGAAGAGAAACATCCAGCTGATGATTGTGCATCTATATTATAATCTGCAGATTGGCGACCTCAAAGGAATGTTTGGACTATTCATTGTCCAAATACAACTTTTACGTGAGAAATTTGGTGTCCTAGACGTGTCATATGGGAATGGAACAGGCATGTTTTAGAAAACCAAGCAATAGACAACAGCTATCTACCCAAGTACTTGTTGATTTTTCCTGTACAAAAGAATCAAACAAGCGATATCAGTCTGCTGGGAATAGGAAGCATTTTTCTTCTAGCAATTAAGAATTGATATTCAATATCTTCTGTTTTGTTTTTTTGCATACCTTTTACTTTGACTAACCCATAATTCTGAATCTGATACAGCTAACACAGCCCTTATATATCATCATGGGAAGCTTCTTGCACTTCAAGAGGCAGATAAACCTTGTAAGATCCTTTCCTTCACCTTTCTGTCATTCAGAATAGTTGCTAGGCATGCTTCTTGTAGCTGGCAAATGTTTCTATTATATTCAGTTTTAATACTAATGGTTGTGAATCATTCAATCAAGGAAACCGTTTTAACTATGTGAAGGCATCATGACATTGTTAGCAAGATGATAACCTACCATCAATGGAAATAGACACATACAATTACTGCGTAGCAGTGACATTGACAGAATATCTGTTAACATGTTAACCAATATGCTCTCTGTTCATAATGGGATGTAATGGAGAAGGTCACTTGGTTGTTCAGGTGAAAGCAGACTCTCACTGTTTTATTTCATTTCTTGGTTGCCTCTTCGCAGATGCACTTAGAGTCCTTGAGGATGGTGATTTGCAAACTCTTGGGCTAATGGATTATGATAATAAATTAGCACACTCCTTCACTGCACATCCAAAGGTTGACCCTGTTACAGGTAACAGTACATCTTTTAAAGTCTGCTTAGCATGTTTCTAGGTAAGAATGGTTTGGGACAGTCACAGACTGCTCTAAACCAGAGGCGGCATAACAGTAAATTACTTATCAATTTGTGTCAATCATGTGCAGGGGAGATGTTTACATTTGGTTACCAACACAAGCCTCCCTATTTAACTTACCGGGTTGTTACAAAGGAGGGAATAATGCTTGATCCAGTTCCTATAACACTTCCCAAACCTGTCATGATGCATGACTTTGCCATAACTGATAACTATGCAATCTTCATGGATCTTCCTCTCTATTTTTCTCCAAAGGTATTTTATTCCTGAATACTGTGGAGAAGATTACTTAGAGATATGATGCTGGACCTTAGCTTGTGGAATTTGTTCCATGTCCAGAGACAAAGAGAAATTAAACAAAAACATTGAATTCAAGTAATTAACTTGCATGAGAGATGGCTGAAGTGGCAGATTTTTCCCCAGTGCTCTCAATAAAAAAGTATGGCATGGTTTTATCTTTACGTTTCTAAAAAATAAATAACTTTACCTGATTGGGCTTGTTCATGATTCAGGATATGGTAAAAGGTGGACTCATCATGTCTTATGATACTACAGAGAAAGCTCGTTTTGGTATATTGCCCCGATATGCCAAAGATGATCTACAGATACGATGGTTTGAACTGCCGAACTGCTACATCTTTCATAATGGTAATGCCAATAGACATGCAAAACATTTGTTCATTTTTATTATGTATTTATTGCAGTGGATCATTTATACATTTTGCTTTGCACCATTTAATATCTTATGGCTTCATCTCATTTTGTTCTGTCTGCATTTATTTCTTACAATATAGAAGGAATGTCTAACTCTAATCATCTGTAGGTTGGCTACTGACTCCTGACGCTAAGACTTAAGTTGAGGTGTCTCTTAGGAGGGTCAAATTTGTTTGTTGATGGGTTTTTTTTTCCAAATTCCAGCAAATGCTTGGGAGGAAGGTGATGAAGTTATCCTTTACACTTGTCGATTACCTGACATGGACTTGGAAATGGTCAGTGGACCTGCAAAAGAAAATATGAAAAATTTTCAGAATGAACTGTATGTCTTCTACTGCAAGTTACCCTCGTTGCTATGTAGATTCATTAGAACTAGCAAAGGAAGTCTTTGCAAACAACATATTTTGGTCTTTTGTTATTATAATTACCGATAAAATAAAATCAAGCTCTTAAATAGTATTGTTTTGGATTTTCTGGACAGATATGAAATGCGATTCAATTTGAAAAGTGGAGAAGCTTCACAAAAGAAACTGTCTGAGTCTGCAGTAGATTTTCCAAGGATTAATGAGAAGTACATTGGCAGGTAAGAAAACGTTGAGGGTGCATACTACATTCTCCATTCTGACACCAATAACTTTTGTTCTTTCCTCCACCAGTTCCATCTTTAGATTATTAAATAATGGCATATTTTTTATTGAACATGGATATGCAGAAAGCAACGATATGTATATGGTACTGTACTAGATTCAGTAACACAGGTTAAAGGACTGGTAAAATTTGATCTTCAAGCTGAACCTGAGGTAGGAAAATCACAGATTGAAGTGGGAGGTAATGTGCTAGGGGTTTTCTGCTTTGGTCCTGGAAGGTTTGGTTCTGAGGCAATTTTTGTACCCCGAGATTCTGCTCCAGACCTGGAAGAGGATGATGGTTATTTGATCTGTTTTGTGCATGATGAGAACACTGGGTATGATTCTAACTTACATCAGTCCTGATAGATGTGTTTCAAAACCATTTGGTAGTTTTTCAATGTGAATGTTATTTTTCTTTTCTATGATAGGAAATTTTGCAAATATAGACGATATCAAAGTTACAAAATTCGCCTCGGTGAAAAATTTGGTGAGACCAGAGAGGAAAAGTTTGACTTAGAATTCGCAAAAACTTGAATACAATAATATCTAAAAAAAATATGATCCTTCCATTTGGGACAAATTTGGACTAAAGCAAAAATTGAGGAACATCTCATTGAGTACATGCCAGTGAGAGTTTAACCCACGAGTATTCATGCATCAAACACATTGCCTATTATTCTGACTCATAGGAACTGAGTTGATTTGACTATGTGCCTAGCTGAGTTGGACTTATGAGTCCATCTAATGTCCCTTTTTCCAGAAGTGGGGAATGAAAAACAGCTCAGTTGCCTAGTCAATTCCCAAGTGCTACAAATTAGAATTAATGGAGGAATACCAGGGAATAATTAATTAAAGTGAAATGATGTCCCTTTTTCCGGAAGTGGGGAATGAAGAACAGTTCAGTAGCCTAGTCAATTCCCATGGGCTACAAATTTAAATTATTGGAGAAATACCAAGGAATAATAAATTAAAGTGACTATAGAAAAAGAATTTCATGAAAGTAACTTTAGTAAATGGAGAAAATGTGACCCATGGTATTCAGATGATCCATGATATTTTAATGGTTACCACAATAAAAGAAAAAGAGGAGGTCATTCATAGTTATGATTGGATATTTGTGTTAGTTTTTGTAGCATCAGATGTGTTTTAGCCATGAATATTGTGGAGAGGCTAGAATACATGAGATCTCCAAAACTCAGAAATCGTTTATGGAAATTCCACCTATAGACGACTTAATTAGATTATTAGTTGTTTTATAAATATTTCCTAAGTATAAATTTAATGAATATGACTAATTAATCAGAATTAATTTAGTTATGGTGTGAATCATCCAGAAACTCACACGGATAGACTTCTAGTTAATCCTAGCCATAGATTAAGATCTAATCTTGGTTGTTGAAGTCTCAATAGAGGGTTATAAGAAGAAAGTCGATGGGGCTTGGAGAACACACTTGCAGTGTTCGATTTTGCTGAGAAATCGATTTCCAGAGTAGCAGTTGTGTGTTGCCAGAAGTGATTCAGTGAGGTCGAAGCAGTGAGAGAGGGGTAGAGATAGTGAGGTCGGAGGAAGCTTTTCCAGTTCTGACGAGTACATTGCAAAGAGGCAGTATTGCCATAGAGAGGTAGCGCATAGCCTCTAGAGGAGATTTCCGTTTTGCTAGGGAGAAGTCGAGACTCAGTGCCAAAGACTAGATAAAGGTTCCAAAGGCGGGGAGAATTAGTTTTGCAGACAACAGCTAATGGGACAGTGAGAGGAGACGCAGTTCCAAGCTTGTGGGACATAGTAATTGCGTAGGCCGACGTAGTGACTACACAAAGGGAGAAAATAGCAACTCAATTCGAGCTGAGGTCAATGTGGGATCGCCGGTGAAGTGAGAAAATTTTCTCACTAGTTATTATTGCCAATTATTTCTCTGTTTGGATTGCTAGTTAAGCATCCATAGTTTGTACTTGGATTTTCACTACTACATAATATTAAAAACCCTCAGTTGCTACATTGGTTTTCCCGAGTTGGGTTTTTTCGGGGACTTAGTCCAAAAATAACGGTGTTTTTTGTGTGTGCGCATCTATTTCTTCTAGCATTTTTATTTCTTCCGTGGTATTTGTTTTGTGAAGGTTGCAGTATATTTGTTTTGATATTTTCCATAGCACACAACAAATAATTTGTTTAATTAAATTAACAAAGAGAAGAAATAACATCAGTTGTTGCAATAGGATTCAAGTTTTTCGAATTTTCACATGGTATCAGAGCGCAGGTTGTAAGCCGGAAAGCTCAATGGCAGAAGGGAAGAGGAATTCCATAGCTCTGCGTAAGCAGCAGTTCGAAATCCTCAGAGGCTGTGCAGTTTCTTGGCCAGGACGGTCAATTTCTTGAGGAAAAATCGATTTCCCTAAGAGAGCGACAGAGAAATCGGATTTCTCCAGTTCAAGGATTACCACAGGTAGAGGGAGCAACCAATATTTTCCTTGCAGAGTAGATCTCTAGCTGGACTTAGTATTTTGCAGCAGTTGTAGTGCAAAAATAGCGTCAGGAGGAAGAAAGAGCACACACTGAGGGAAATTTTCCTCAGGAAACTTCTCACTTTAGAAGTTCAATTTTCTCTTGCAAATCAACAATCGTTATGAGCAGATTTACTCACTCCAGCAAGGAGTGCGTAGTGCATAGCAACATTTGAGCAGAAGAGAAGAGGAGGATTTCAACTTATTTTGTTGAGATGGCCATTGCCAGACTACGAGATCAGGACAAGGTTGGACGGTGCTTCCAACCATGTCATCTAGAAGGCAAGGATGTCCTTCCTTCTGGATGAATATGGATTGAAGCCATTCATAGATGCAGTGGTAGCTATGCCCATGAATGCAGATCAACTGAAGGAATATCGAAAGGAGATGGCGAAGGCAAAGAGATTGTTTCTTGATGGTGTTCGAGATCACATTGTATCACACATAGCGAGCTAGGGAACGACCAAGGAGATGTGGGATATACTTTCCAAGCTATATCAGGGCACTTTCGAGCAACGAAAGATGTACTTGGAGGAAAAGTTGAGATGCACTAGGATGCAGAAGGGGGAACGCATAGACCCCTACCTCACCTGGATTTAGGAGATCCGGGATCAACTGTCAGTTGTTGGAGCAACACCTCAAACCTCAGAACTAGTACGATTGGCACTCAACATTGTCTCCGAGATGTGGGACAGGATGTGGACCGATTTGCAGCAGGAGGAGTTGAGGTGAGACTTAGTGAAGAGCTCCATCATTGGTAGCAGCAGTGGGTCGAAGCAGGTGAAGGAGGAGAATGTGGCCCTCACATTAAAGGGTCCCAGTCAAGGACAGGGGGAGCAATGAAAGAAGAAGAAGAACTTGTTAAAGGTCAAGTGCTTCAGATGTGGTGATCTTGGTCACTACAGCATGTAAAAATTCGTAGACTCGACGGAACCCCTATTGCATCAAATCTAAATCTACTTCACCTACTTGATTTTCAAATTACATTCATCAAGTTATTCTTCTGAATACTGAAGCAAATTACTTCTGCAGCCTACACTAATTAAATATTTGATCTCATGAAACAGAAAACAGAGCAAAGAACAAGATAAATAGGACACTTATTTTTTTGACACAATAGTCCCCGGAAAAACCCAATGCAGGAAAACCGGTGCAACAGCGTTGAGGGTTTAATATTATGTAGAAGAAATATCTGAATGCAAATCTAGGATGCTCATCTAGCAATCCTTTACAGAGAAAATATTGGCGGAAAATCTAAGTGAGTTTTACCTCACTTCACTCAACAAAATTCCGGCTAATTGGGTACAAGACTAGCTAACCCCAGTTATTTTTGCGCTGGCTTTGTATCAACCTTGTCACCTTCTTTGCTCTATGCGTCAACTCTCCCCGCTATTCTAGCAATTTTGGATTCTGCGTCACAGGCAGCTTTTCTGTGTCAGCGCTCCCGGCTACTGTGTCGCCCCTGCATCAGCTCTCCCGGCTTCTACGCTGCCTCTCTGCAAGCTCTCTCCGCGTCTCTGTCAATATTCTCTGGAAAGTCCTTCTCTTGGATTCTCATTGCCCCTCTGCTGTAAGATCTCCCCAATCGATTTTCCGCCTGAGAACTTCTCACCTCAGAAAATCAATTTCCTCAATCTCTGTGTGTGTGTTTCCAAATGAACCCCAAGCCTCCATTTTATACTTTTCTCGTTGAATCTTCAACGGCCGAGATTAAGTCTCTAATCAACGACTAAGATTAAAACATGACTTGATCTGCCTTCTAGATCATTCTCACCCATATTTTGATTAATACCCATTAATATTTTAATTTCCTTAAGTTTAGACATAGGAACTCCATTAAAAATATTAATTATTTTAATAAAATACAATCCGGGTGGAATTTCACCAAACGGTTTAAGGGTTCTTTAGAACTCATGTGCCTTAGCCTCTCCACCAATTTTCAAGGCTAGAGCACTTTTGATGCTACAAAAACTAACACTCCCTCTTATCGAGGAGAGTGCTCCAGCAACAATGTCCACCTGCATGGTACTTTGTTTCTAAAGCACCTCCTTTCTGCACTGTTGTTGCCACCAACACTGTGCTACTGCTACTACTATACTGTTGTCCATGACACTGCCACTGCCATTGTCACTGTTGCATCTATACTACAACTCCCTCTCAAATGCTGCATCTGCTATGCTACTAGCACTGCCACTGCTAACATTGCATCCGTACTGCAACTCAGTTGCTGAGAGAGGATGCTGAAAACATCCAAAATTAGTTGAACTTAATTGTGTTCAACATAATACAATGGATGTTGGATTCTGACTGATGCTGACCCTCTGAATCTTTTGCATTGTCGTTGACCTCTACACTATGCCATCTGCATTGCTACCAACCTTGCTCTGTGTTGATCAATTTTTGGTTCCAAGCCACTGCATCTGTCCTCCAAATGCTCCCCTGCATCATTTGACACTAAGTCCATCACGTTACTGCTGAATCTTGGGCTCTCGTAGCGAGGAATTGATCCAAGAGACATGTAGTCCTCTCGACTACAACTCAATACTTCTGCTCTAAATACATCTTCCTTATTCGGAAGAGCCTTCATACAATGATGACAAGGCTTCCCACATCTCTCGAGTTGTATCCTTGCCTTGCAAGTGTGAGACCACATGATCTCGAACTCCATCGAGAATGAGCCTCTTTGCCTTCCCCTGCTTGACCTTCTACTTCTTCTTTTGATCGTTGTTAGCAGGAACAACTACAACACTTTTGACGCAGGCCTCGAGATCATATTCTTCCAGAACAACTAAGATTTTGGTCTTCCATATGACATAGTTGGAGGTTTTGTCCAACCTGTCCTGATCTCTGAGCCCATGTGATGCCATCTCACCCAACTATCGAACTAACTCCTCTAGTCACTTCTTAGCACTGCTCAGTTGCTTAGCAAGTGAGAAATCCGAACTTTCTGGCAGAAAGTTGTTTGAGGAGAAAATTCCCCTTCTATGTGTCTTTGTTCTTTTCCAGAGGATTTCTGCCCCGACAGAAACTGCGTCGTTCAAGCACTGTGTTGAGGCTCTGTGTCACTCCCCCTGCTTCTGCAAACTCACGAACTGGAAATCGTAACTCTTTGTTGTCCCATTCAGAGAGAGATTTCCTTGGATCTACTTTCTGACAAAGACTGCGTAATCCCTTCAAGGGGATTCAAATTGCTGCCAAGTTCAACTTTTGGCCTCACTACTCAGCACTAGATCTGCTCTTCTTGTTTCAAAATCAATGCTCTGATACCATGTGAAAATTCCTAGACTCAAAGGAACCCCTGTTGCAGCAAATCTGAATCTAATTCACCTACTTGATTTTTAAATTACATTCATCAAGTTATTCTTCTAAATACTGAAGAAAATTACTTCTGCAACCTACATTAATTAAATATTTGATCTCATGAAACAGAAAATAGAGCAAAGAACAAGATACATAGGACACTTATTTTTTTGGACACAATAGTCCCCAGAAAAATCCAATGCGGGAAAACCGGTGCAGCAACTCTAAGGGTTTATTATTATGCAGGAGAAATATCTGAATACAAATCTAGGATGCTCATAACCCAATGCGGGAAAACCGGTGCAACAACTCTTAAGGGTTTATTATTATGCAAGAGAAATATCTGCATACAAATCTAGGATGCTCATTTAGCAATCCTTTACAGTGAAAACACTGGTGGAAAATCTGTGAGTTTAACCTCACTTCACCCAGCGTAATTTTGGCTGATCTGGCACAAGACTAGCTAACCTTGGCTATTTTTGCGTTGGTTCTATGTCAGCCCTATGTCACCTTCTTTGCCCTCTACGTCAGCTCTCCCAGTTGTTCCGACAGTTTTGGATTTTGCGTGACAAACAACTTTTTTGTGTCAGCTCTCCCGGCTATTCTGGTGGCCTCTCTGCAAGCTCTCTCCACCTCTCTATCAGTATTCTCCAGAAAGTCCTTCTCTCGGATTCTCACTGCCCCTCTGCTGCAAGATCTCCTCAATCGATTTTCCTCCTGAGAACTTCTCACCTTAGAAAATCGATTTCCTCAATCTCTCTATGTGTGTTTCCAAATGAACCCCAAGCCTCCATTTTATACTTTTCCTGTTCAGTGTTCAACAGTCGAGATTAAGTCTCTAATCAATGGCTAACATTAAAACACCACTTGATCCGCCTTCTAGATCATTATCACACATATTATGATTAATACCCGTTAATATTTTAATGAACTCCATTAAAAATATTACTTATTTTAATAAAATACAATCCGGGTGGAATTTCACCAAACGGTTTCCAGGTTCTTTAGAACTCATGTGCCTTAGCCTCTCCAACAATTTTCAAGGCTAGAGCACTTCCGATGGACCAAAAACTAACACAACACTTAGTGTCCTCAAGAAGATGGACAAGGAGGAGAAGTAGGACCAGCATGCAACATCAACAGAGATCGATAGGCTTTTCTCTAGGCTGGAGGAAGACTTCGCCATGTATGCTGGCATATCCCCACGAGTGAAATGGGGTGATTTGGAGTTGGAACCCCAGAGTGCTTGATGGGCAAGATTCTTGAGGAGGTCCACCTCTTGAATCAGAACCTTGGTATGGGAGCCCACAATATTTCAGTAGCAGGATGGATCAATGGGAATAGATGCAGTCAGATGCTAGAGTGATAGATGTAGAGTCTAGTTGCATGTCAGATGTTGGGGAGCACAGTGGAGAGTTGGCAGCAGTGCAATTGGCATAGTGTAGAGTCAATAGCAGCACATATGCCTAAGTGACAATGCAGATACTAGCAGTAGTTAAAGACTCGGGTGACATATGTATCATACTGATCACAGTTGATTCAGTATTTAGGATGCTTTTCAGTTGCAACAACAACAGATGGAGAGG
>APFE030233644.1:171408-216110 GCA_000404065.3 Pinus taeda
TGTGGGATCACCTGTAGAGTGAGATGTGAAAATTTCTGAAACTAACACATCAAAAACCTACTGCATTATCGAGTTTACTATCTCCTACTTGTTCTTTGCATTAACAAGTTATTTAAATGCATAAATATCGAAGTAAACACAAATGCAGCCTTTCACAAATATACAAATCAACAACTGAAATAAATTGAGGCAACACGAGGGACACTGTTATTTTTGGACAATTGTCCCTAGAAAAACCCAATGCGGGAAAACCGGTCCAAAATATAGAGGGTTTTATTATTAAGCAGATTCTGAATACAACTAGGGTGCTAGAAATGGCTCACCCTTCAAAGAATATCCTTGGCAGCAATACCTCTATACGAAGACAGATATTCTGGCAAATCAGCATCAGGATGAACAACCCCACAGTGACTCTGGTTGTTCCTTTGTCTGGACACCGAAAGCTGCTCCACGTACTCCTCTAGAACTGCTTCATCCTCTCCCGGCTAATCTGCTCTCAGTCTACCCACACAAACTTACTTAGCACAGCCTCTGAAGCTCTTTGTGTCAACTGTGTCAGCCTTTATGACGTTTGCATCAGCTTTTGA
Organism: Pinus taeda; assembly: GCA_000404065.3. NCBI lineage: Eukaryota > Viridiplantae > Streptophyta > Pinopsida > Pinales > Pinaceae > Pinus > Pinus taeda. The sequence goes on from APFE030233644.1 coordinate 171,996, forward strand.
AGCCCTTTGCATCCTCTACGTTGACCTCCTTAGCCTCTGCGTCAACCCTTAGTTTCTGATATGTATCCTTTAGCCTTGGATTGAAATCCTCTTGTTGAACTGCCCCTCACTGCAACTAATCAATCACTCTATTTCCTCAGCAAACCCTGCCCCAAAAAATCGAATTCTTGATCTCTCTTGGTGTCTTGGTGTATCTCCAACTGACCCTCAAGCCTCCTCTTATACTTTTCCTGTTGACGATTCAACAGCGGAGATTAAGTCCCTAATCAACGGCTAAGATTAGATGTGGCTTGATCCTCGTTATTTAGAACTTTCTCACCCATATTATATTAATACACATTAATATTTTAATTTTCCTAAGTTTATACTTAGGAACCCCATTAAAAATATTAATTATTTTAATATCTCTCCATCCGGGTGGAATTTCCCCAAATGATTTCTGAGTCTTGAAGATCTCATGTGCCTTAGCATTTCCACCAATTTTCATGGCTAGAGCACATCTGATACTACCAATAATCAACACTCCCTCTTAGCGAAGAATGTGCTCTAATAATGCTTCTCCATAGGAACATCACATTGATCTTCCACATCGGTACCGGTGCTAATGCTTGGCCTGCTGTCTCACATCCACTGCACTGCTACCCATGACACTGCCACTACCACTGCTACATTTGTACTGTAGCTCCCTCTCAACATGCTGCATCATGCTGCCCATAGCACTGCCACTGCTAACGGCTACATTGCAACTTAGTTACCGAGAAGTAACTGTCTTCTTCCAAATACTGACATCCTGGTTAGTCTAGAAGACTCGTGATGTTGAAGCTGCCTCTGCTGCTATCCTGTGCTCCCTATGTTGCCACTGCACTACTGCAAACACTTTTGTGCCTCTCACACTGTTGCAACCTCTGTTGTGCTGCTACAAACTTCTGCACTCTAGCCCTGCCTTGCCGCTCCACCATACTTTGCTCCACTCGACACCTGTCATCATGCTACTGTCGTTAAGGGCTTCCGTAGCCAGATGTGATCCAAGAGTTTGGGCACCTCAAGGATCCTACCCTTAGCATGTAGTCCTCCTGACTACTACTCGATGTCTCCCCACCTCTTCTCTAGAGGCGCATGAGCATTCATGGCACAATTGTCATCAGTCTCGACATCCTTCTCTGCCTTCGTTGGAGCTACCTTTGAATCGTAAGCTTCTCCCTTGCCTTTCTTCCTGGGGCACTGAGATGCATAATGTCCTAGCTCCCCACGGTTGAAGCACTTGACCATGGAGATGTCCTTCTTCTTCCTCTTACCTTGTTGTCCTGGAGATGCTAGAGTTGCATCCTCCTCCTCTTTCTTGACTCGAACTCCCTTACCACTACTCCCCGCCTTGGACAACCTCCTGATCTCTTCCTGTCGAAGAGTTGGCCACATCTCCTCCCAACTAGAGAGAGTCGCTCTGCCTAAGATGCTTTGGACAAACGTCTCCCAGTTCTCGGAGACTGCATTCAGAGCAGTCATGACCATAAACTCTAGATCCGGTGTAGACCCCACGGAAGTAAGCTGGTCGCGAATTCCTTGCAACCTCAGGAGGAAGTGATCTATCTCCTATCCTTTCTGCATTTGATATGACCTTATCTGATTTTCTAATAACATCTTCCACTGCACAAAAGAGCCCTGGTATAAGGTGGTCAGCGCTTGCCACATCTCATTTGTTGTGTTCTTCTCAACAATATGTGGTATGACATGATCTTTGACCCTGTCTAGGATCATGCATTTCGCCTTCGCCATAGCCTCCTTATACTTCTCATTTGCATCAGGGTCAACTGGGACAACTACGGTTTTCAAGGCATAGTCCTTGATGCGATGTTTATCCAGGACCAGGATCCTAGCTTTTCTTGATGACAAAATTGGAAGCCCCGTCCAATCAGTCTCGACCCCTCAATATGTTAACTGCCATCTTTCCTCCTCTTTGCCAAACTTCCTCTGAATCCTAATTTTCCTCCTAGAAATCCTCCTGCCAACTATCAAACCACTCCTCTCCAATCCTCCTTTGCCACTCCAACTTGGATCTAGATTTTTTGGCTAGAAATTCGTCGAGGTAGTGCTTCCCTCTACCTTGGTTCTGTCTCCTTAGACATTGTTCTGCACTAACAGAAACAACGTCCCACCAGCTCCTCAAATCACAATCTGCACAACTCCCTTAGCCCTAGCAACTAAAGAATCTGAGCCCTTCAGGCTCTGAGAAATCTCGACGTAGGTTGAAACTGCTCCTCCCGACCAACTATGTCACTCCTTCCTGGTTGAGAAGGATGACATGGCTCTGCATGAGCCTGTTCTGCCTCTCTATGCCTCTGCGATGGCCCTACACTTGGCTGGAAATGCTGACGCGGGCTCTGCGTGAGCCTCTGTGTCACCCTCTAAGCACTATGTCACTTCTTCTCTTGTCGCTTCAACTTTGGAACAACGTTGTCTCTCGGGACAACTGCTTCTGCTGCAAATTTCCAGATTTCTTTTGTTGGTTTCTTCAGTCCTCCTGTGATCTGCAATCGCTCTGATACCATGTGAAAATTTATGAATCTAAGACATCAGAAACCCCTACTGCATTATCTGTTTTACTATCTCCTACTTGTTCTTTGCATTAACAAGTTATTTAAATGCATAAATATCGAAGTAAACACAAATGCAGCCTTCACAAATATACAGATCAACAACTGAAATAAACTGAGGCAACACAAGGGACACTGTTATTTTTGGACAATTGTCTGCGGAAAAACCCAATGCGGGAAAACCTGTGCAGCATATAGAGGATTTTATTATTAAGAAAATTCTGAATACAACTAGGCTGCCAGAAATGGTTCACCCTTCAAAGAATATCCTTGGCAGCAATACCTCTATCCGGAGACAGATATTCTGGCAAATCAGCAGTTGGATGAACAAACCCACAATGACTCTGACTGTTCCTTGTGTTGGATAGCGAAAGCTGCTCCACGCACTCCTCTGGAACTTCGTCACCCTCTCCTGGCTAATCTGCTCTCAGTCTGCCCCATAGACTTCCTCAGTGCAACCTTTGAAGCTCTTTGCGTCAACTGCGTCAGCCTCTACGGCCTCTGCGTCAGCGTCTAAAGCACTTTGCATCCTCTGCGTTGGCCTACTTAGCCTCTGCGTCAACCCTTGCTACCTCTATGTCAACCCTCCTAAGCTCTGCGCTGCCTCTTCTGGCACTCTGTTGCCTCTCTGATATGTATCCTTCAACCTTGGATTGAAATCCTCTTGCTGAACTCCCCCTCGCTGCGACTGATCGATCACTCAATTTCCTCAGCAAACCCTGCCCTAGAAAATTGAATTCTCGATCTCTCTTGGTGTCTTGGTGTCTTGGTGTATCTCCAACTGACCCTCAAGCCTCCTCTTATACTTTTCCTGTTGACGATTCAACAGCCGAGATTAAGTCCCTAATCAACGGCTAAGATTAGATGTGGCTTGATCCTCGTTATTTAGAACTTTCTCACCCATATTATATTAATACACATTAATATTTTAATTTTCTTAAGTAATTACTTAGGAACCCCATTAAAAATATTAATTATTTTAATATCTCTCCATCCAGGTGGAATTTCCCCAAACGATTTCTGGGTCTTGGAGATCTCATGTGCCTTAACCTCTCCGCCAATTTTCATGGCTAGAGCACATCTGATGCTACCAAAAATCAACATGAGAAATTTTTCTCACTAGTTATTATTGCGAGTTATTTCTCGTATCTCCAACTGACCCTCAAGCCTCCTCTTATACTTTTCCTGTTGACGATTCAACAGCCGAGATTAAGTCCCTAATCAACGACTAAGATTAGATCTGGCTTGATCCTCATTATTTAGAACTTTCTCACCCATATTATATTAATACACATTAATATTTTAATTTTCTTAAGTAATTACTTAGGAACCCCATTAAAAATATTAATTATTTTAATATCTCTCCATCCGGGTGGAATTTCCCCAAACAATTTCTGGGTCTTGGAGATCTCATGTGCCTTAATCTCTCCGCCAATTTTCATGGCTAGAGCACATCCGATGCTACCAAAAATCAACATGAGAAATTTTTCTCACTAGTTATTATTGCCAGTTATTTCTCTATTTGGATTGCTAGTTTAAGCATCCATAGTTTGTACTCAGATTTTCACTACTGCATAATATTAAAACCCTTAGTTGTTGCACCGGTTTTCCCAAGTTGGGTTTTTCCGGGGACTTAGTCCAAAAAGAACGGTGTATTTTGTGTGTGTGCATCTATTTCTTCGAACATTTTTATTTCTTCCACAGTACTGGTTTTGTGAAGGTTGCAGTGTTTTTGTTTCGATATTTGACGTAGCACACAACAAATAATTTGTTTAATTAAATTAACAAATAGAAGAAATAACATCAATTGTTGCAATAGGATTTGGGTTTTTCGAATTTTCACAATTTGGTGAATTGTTTTTCTTGGGCTCTTGGAGCTTTACGTGAAGGTTTGTAACCCTAAGTGTAAATCTTCTTTGGGGGTGAAGCTATCCTCCCTAGGGATCAAAACTCGTTTCAGTGTTGCAAGATACACCCTAGCTAACTCATCTGGAGGAATCTCTCAGATTCCTTATTGGGTTAATTTGTGGAATTTATTCCAGGTGCATAGAAGAGCCTTATGAATATAAATAATCAATAATTAACAGTTAATAATGTATTGAAAAGGCATCTCTCTAAGGACATGACTATTTGGGAAAGGGCATCTTGCCTACTATATAAGCAGGGCCCTCATTTGTATCATCTCATATATCTTGTACACTCAACATTCCTATATATAAAAATTATTTGTCTTATTATGGATATTTACATATTCCAGATATTCTGAATATTCCACTGAGTATACAAACTTTGAGTATCTTTAGTGCTCAGAATTAAATCCACAATAGCCATTTTTGTGTCGACGTTTCGAGTCTATAACAAGACTCATCATCAAGACAAATTCCTATAGAGGAGCGAGAAATGAAGGGAATAAATATGGAATGGAAGTTAATGAAATGTGAAAGAGTTGACCAATTAAACCTAAAGAATTATTATTGTTATTATTGTATGTTTGAAGGTGGGCCTCCCAACCTCGAAGGTATGGCTTTTCATTAGTATAGTTGTGTAATTTTCCTTACTTGTCATGGGCATGAGTAAACCCTAAACCAGTACTCGGCCTCACAGGTGGCCAAAGTGTTCTTCCGGGAGGTGTTTCGGCTACATGGTCTTCCAAAAACCATTGTCAATGACCGGGACAACCGGTTCATGGTTGGATTCTAGAAGGAGCTATTTCGATTGGTGGGCATTGGGCTCACTTCGAGTACTAGTTATCACCCTCAGACGGACAGGCAGACGAAGATAGTTAACAAGTGGTTGGAGGGCTACTTGTGTAACTATGTAATAGGTCAACAACGAGCATGGATACAGTGGTTGCACTTGGGTGAATACTACTACAACACCACATACCACATGTCCATAGGTATGTCTCCATTCCGAGCTTTGTATGATTACGATGCATTGTATTTTGTTGACGTTATGTTTGGAGACAGCAAGGCCCCAAGGGCCAAGGATTGGATACAAGAGAGCCAATATATTTCGCGGGCTCTCAAAGACAACATGCAAATGGCCCAAAACCAGCAGAAGCCTTATGCAGACAGGGGTAGAGTTGAGAGGCAGTTCAAAGTAGTTGACTTGGTCTTCTTGAGGCTTCGAATGTACCGACAGTCCTCGCTCAAGCAAAAGGGGATTGAGAAGCTAAAACCCCGCTTCTATGGACTGTACCTCATCACTTGGAAGGTTGGGGAGGTAGCATATGAGCTTGAGCTACCCCCGAGGAGTCAGGTGCACAACATCTGATCCGAATTGGATCCATGAAAATTATTAGAGTTCTATGACTGTATCAAATCAGGACAAACTTCAAAAACTTGTGAACAAAGAGCTACCAGGGAGACCTCTGGACAGTGATAGTTTGTAGCCAGCAAGGAACGACGAGGACCTCAGTCAAAGCGCACTGACCAAGGCCCATGGAGATTGTGCAGGACGCAAACTAGCAGTTGGGAAGTCCAGATCAGAAAACGGAGGTCGTTTCTGATGCATGATTAGCGCTAAGCGCTACGCATCGCTGGGCAAAACCCCTTGAAATGGAAAGGCCCCGAGTGCTCGGTCACAAAGAAAAACCGAAAACTGTGGGAAAAGCACTAAAGCGAAAGGCGGGTCCTGCGCTCCAAAACCGGTGGAATATCAGAGGCATGTTGGGCGGTAAGAGGAATTGTCAGGAGACCCAGCGATGCCATACAGTGAACGACGCATGTCTGGCTGATGAGAGAGAAAACTGCCTCTCATCGCGGTCTAATTGAGGGTCCTGTCGGTAGAAATAATTGAAGGTCCTGTCTGTATTTCTTTCACCGATGGTGTCTACTCAATCTTTCCAGTACAATAATTTAGCTACAACGTGTGACCACATTATCACATTGCTAGCTAAAGATTCTACCAAGGTCCCATCGGACTCCTATCTGAATCATAGTCATTATCTTGATCAGAAGAATCATGTGCTGGCTCGTACTCATCGAGTATCTTTTGGTAGTGGCGTTCCATCAACCTGTTGTATTCTTCGTCGATATCTGCTGTTGGGTCTTGGGCATCTGTCCATTCGTCTTGTAAAATAGATGTTGTTGCTTTTCCTTTGGCATCTCCATCTAACATTATCGTCTTTTGGGATGCTGCTTTTGAAGATTCTCCCTTTTCCGTATTTGTCTTTATCTTGTGGAGGCCCGATTGCTGGGGCGTGTACATGGCTTCCTGTTTCTCCCATTTGTTTAGAAAAGGTAAAGCGTTGATCTCAATATCAAGAAAAGAGTCTTTGAAAACATTTCTGACGGTGGGGGACCTCTGTACCATTAATTCGATGCCGTTTAAGAGTTCCCATTTAAAAATTTGAAACATATTTGTAGAACTCTCGATAGCATGCTGAACCCAAGCTCTACAGTTATTGCTCATAAAATCTTTATGCTGCCACCCTAACTCGAAAATCATTGAAGTGCAGATTCTTTTTGAAATCATCAAACTTATTATATGAATGACATTATTATTCCAATTAGGTGAGAGAACACTTATGGTGACCGAAGCCTTTTGATTAACTACAAATTTTAACACTTTGGGTTCTCCCTGTAAGTCATTCATTTTATGTAGAATCTGAATTTTTTCTTCCAACTTTAAATTTCCAAATTCATGAAACCAACCAGCATGCTGCTTAATCATTTCTTCATTATTGCTGGTTTCAATCTCTCTGATCCTTTCGTGACTGAAAACTTGTGCAAACGGATTGGGATCAATGCTTTCTCTTAACCTGAGACTGTGGTAATCCCAAGGAGATGAAAAGGTTCTGAGATATTGCAATGTTCTCTGAATGCATTGTGATATTCTCGTGGTTGGCTTTTTTTTGCATAACCCATCTTTTATATTCCAATCAGCAAATCCTTCAAAGACTTCATAAGTAGGGAAAGTGTCGTTTGCTGCATAATTTTCATCAAACCTTTGCAAAAAAGAGGCTTCCAATTCTTCAAAAATATCAGGAATTTTCGAAGATAAAATGAATTTTCCTAATTTAGGTTTTATAGGAATTTCTTCAAGATCTAGGATTTTAGCTCCTGTGAAAATACTTGTAGCAAAATCTACTCCTCCAATAAGCTGATAAAAATTTATGATTTTGAGGGTCCAGATTATTTTGTCAGTATATTCGCTGGATCATAGATCAGATAAACTCCTAAACCAGAGTTTCACCTTCATGTTAGGTAAGGGGTATACCTTTACCAGTGTGTCATCTATGCCCAGAGAAGTACCGATATTCTTGGATTGCCATGCTTGGCATTTTCTTATCCAAGTATTTCTTCTCAATCTCATTCCTACAACCTTTTTTATTTCTTCTGCAAGATTGCTTTCATGTGCTTCAAATATCCTGAATCTATCAACAAAAGTAGAAAAACTATCATCCTGCGGACCTTTACCTGGAATGGTAAAGCATGAACTTGTACTAGTCAAGAATGCTTTATTCATATCCCTGGTTAATGAATCTGTCAAAAAATTTGAATTACTTGGGATCCACTCAACTTCAAAGTCAAACTGTTGGAACCAAATCTGCCAAGCAAGGATTCTTCCTTTTGCAATTTGTCTTGAGATTTTGGCAGATAGAAAATATTGAAAATTCGTGGAGTCTGTGCGTATTAAGAATTTTACAGGAGTCAGATATAATTCAAATCGTTGTATCCCATTAAATATAGCTAATGTTTCCTTTTCTGCTATGAAGTAATTCTTTTGGCTAGGTGTAAATTCTCCTGAAGCATAAGCACAGAGTTTTTCTTCACCTTTTTCTTCACTCTCTTCTCTTCGTTCTAGAAGAACAGCTGCCCAAAAATCTAGAGAAGCATCAATCTGAAGAATAAGCAAACCATCACCTGGTGGCTGAAGCTTTGGTAGGTGTTGACATTCTTCTTTCAATTGCTGCACTACTATTGTTGCTTCCTATGACCATCCCTGCTTGAGATGTTTTCTGATCGGCGCTGTTTTCTTTGTCAGATTTGGAATATATTTGTGAAGATAATTCAAAACTCCTAAGAACCTTTGAATTGTCTTGGTATCCTTCAATTCATTTGGAAACTGTGTCAATTTGGTTAATACATGCGATTGCATTTGAATTGCACCATTGACTACATTAATTCCCAGAAAATCTATGCTGTTTTGGAATAAAGACATCTTTCTTTCTGACAAGACTATACCATGCTGCTGGACTTCTTTTAAAAATATCTCTAAATGCTCTAAATGGGTATTTACATCTGGACTATGGATGAGGATGTCATCAATATATGTGACTATAAAATCATACTTATTAAAAATAAAATCCATTCTTCTTTGGAAGAATGCAGGGGCGTTTTTCAAACCGAAGGGGACAACCTTCCATTGGTAAAATCCGGCTGGGCAAATAAAAGCAATTTTATGCCGGTCCTCGGGCTGTATTTGGAATTGATAATACTCGGACTTCATGTCAAATTTACTGAATACCTTGCTTTACTGTATTTTTTGCATTATAGTCTCTGGTCTTGGCAATGGATAGTTAAAGCTTTGAGTGATGGCATTGAGGGGTTTATAATTTATCACCATTCTAGGTTTACCCCTAACTATCTCTAAATGATTCCTTACCGGAAACGCTGAGCAAGAGTAATGCGACTCACTAGGCTCTATGAGCTTCATCTACAGCAGCTCTTTAATCTGTCTTTTTATTTCTTGCTGATCTGAGGGAGTACAGGGAATTAATTTTCCTTTGACTCTGTTGTCGTGCAAGGTTATGATTTCCTGCATTGGACTTTCTGTTTCCCAAAACTGTTGTGGGTTCTCCGAGCAACTCTTTAGAAGTCTTTTTTGGATATCATCTTGTTCTGTAGACCAGTTGGGATCTACGCATGCCAATTGTTTTGTTTTGGATTCTGCTCTTGCTTCATAAATCTGCAAGACTTCTTGCCAGTCATTAGAATCTCTTAATGGCTTTCTGGCTCCTACTCTTTTCTGGCTATTTTCATATCTTGCTTCTGAATTTGCAATAAACAGTGTAGGAACAGAAATAGCTTTCTTCTTCAAATTCATAATCAGCTTATCTTGGCTGATTGTTACTGGAAGCACAGAATTTAGAAATGGCATACCCAACATTAAACTAGCTGAGGGATCAAAGTGTTGTATTGCAGAGATCTTGATAATACTCCCCCCAACTTTTAAAGAAATATTGTCTACATAGTGAGTTAAACTCATTGATCCTCCAATGGTTTCTGAAACCAGTATGTTTTGCGGTGGATTCCACAAAGATTTAAATAAAGATGGCCTAGCCAAATTATTAGATCCGCTGGTATCAATGAATGCGTCAACTGACACCCATTCATTTTTTACCTGAACTTGTACTGGGATGTAAATAAGGCTATTTGTTTTGACTATCTCTTTTAACAAAGTGTGTTCTTCTGTCTTTGAAATCTCTGGTTTTGGTAAACTTGTAGAAGCTGTTGTTCTCTTCTGGAATGGACAAAAAGCATTTATTTCTGGCAATGGTAACACAAGGTGCTTATCTTGTTTTACTGATAATGATACTGCACTTGCAGATTCATCATCTGAGTCATCTGTTGTTTCACTGGTGACCTCAGTGTCAGTGTCACTGTCTTCTTCACTGTAGTGGTGTTCTTCTAAAAAATCATCATCAGAACATGATGGACAAATATTCATTTTCTGAACATTTTCTTCTTCTTCTACATCTGATACCTCAATTAAAATATATACATCTGAAATATCATCCCCTGAATCTACAATTGACCAGTCATCTTGAAACTCTTCTATATCTATACATGCTTTGAGTTTACTAGATGAATTATGTGGGCACTTTCGTGCAAAATGTCCTTCCTTTTTACAAATGAAACGACAGTTGTTGTTTCTGGGTCTTGATCTTTTCTTCAAAAATTTAAATTTACGAAAAGGCTTCTTGGGTTAGAGACTCTCTTGGGTTTGAATCTACCATACCTTTTTGTTTTCTTTTTCTTGTTGAATGGTGTCCATGGTAGCATTCTTTTGCAGACATCTGAGCTAGGTGTGATGTCATGCGCTTTCTTCTGCCAACATAAGTATTTAACTTCTCTGTAACTCTAAACAAAAGATCAACCCAATATACTTGATCTAGAATTTTATTCTGGACTTCTAGATCCTTCATAATGAGGTCTCCTAGGTTGCCTGGTAATTTTGACAAAAATGAAATTTTCTGAGCCACGTCATTTGAGAGGTTAGATTTGAATACTTTAGCCATGAAGTCTTTACTGAACTGATCCAGATATTTCAGATCTTTCAATTCCATTCTATTAAGATCTGTTATCAGTTGCTTTCTCTCATCAAAGGGTTTTGGCACAAACTGTGTTTTTAATAACAATTCTAATGTGGACAGTCCGGCTTCCATGACGGCTCTTCTTTTAGCTTCGGATGGTCCCATCCACCAATCATAGACTATTCCAGCCATGCGTTTTTCTGCTAGGACCATGATGGATATGTTATCTAATCTTGTTGTGACCTGCATCTAATAGAGGGCTCCTATCCAGATCCGAATCAATTCTCCAGGATTTGAAGAATTATCTAGATCTAAGATGTAGCCACTTGAATTAGCAGCATACAAGTCTTCTTCAACACGATGATATTTACTAACTTCTTTCAAAATATGTGCCTTATTCTGATTATGTATAGATGGCAAAATAAAAGAAGGGAACTTAGAGGCAGCTTGCTCAAGGGTCATGACTTCTTTCTTTGACACAAAAGTTTTATCAGTTTTATATGTCTCTCTTTCACTGGTTAATTTTCCAGTGTCTTTAGAAGTACCCTCTCCTGAACTAATTACAGTTTCTGCTTCTTTGGACTCTGCTTCTTCCTCTAGATCCCAAAAATTGGGTGTACTCATATCTCTGTGAAACTTAGGAATTTCCTTGGCCTTCTTCTTTTGTCTCCTCCTTCTTCTTTCTTCCTTTTCTAGCTTCTCTAACTGTTGCTCGTCATAGAGTAGTTTGAGATTAGCATTTATCAGATCAGCTTGTTTACCTAGATCATCTAGAACATCTTCTGTGTGAGCACACCAAGTGGTTAGATAGTTTCCTATCTGGTAAACTTGGTCCATGTCATTTGGATTCTGAGGATTTTGTTCTAGCAATGGGGCACAGTCAGCTCTGGTAGGTGGTTGTCTAGTATTAGATGAAGAAGTACTAAATTTTGTTTTAGGTGGCCATTTTCCTCTTACAAATCTTCGATTTGCATACTGAAATTCCTCTACAGGTGGAGTGGTATTGACATATGTTCTAAACATTTTATTCACAGCAAAAAATGGTTTTTCTTCTGGTATATACAACTGGTTTGTGGACATCAACATACTAGTGGAAGAGCTAGCTTCTTCTGGTATGGGCATATGACGATAAAAAGTTTTTCTTCCACTAATAGGTTGTTCATTTTCTGAGATTGCTGGTAGCACATGTTTTTCTGGCATGACTATTGGTCGTGGTATTGTGGCTCTGTTAGGAATGATTCTCACACAACCATCTGACACAGACATTCTTTTTAACAAGCTATTTGAGTTATCTGCGGCGGCCAGAGATTTATACTGGACATACCAGTCATTAGGCAAAGCTTCCTTATCGTAATGAACACCTTCTACTTGTGCATTGCTGATCCCTACAGCAACACAATCTCTCAACACTGGTTGTCTCAACTTAGGATGTACAGTATTTGTTAACTGAAAAGAGGTCTGGACTATCACAGACAAATACTCATTGTCTTCAACCTTCTCATGCTCTACCAAGTCAGACTCATGGGATCTACTATCTACTTCAGACACAGATCTTCTGTCAATGGTTGAGAAGGCACTGGAAAATTAACTAGTGAAAGAGAGACATATAAAACTGATAAAACTTTTGTGTCAAAGAAAGAAGTCATGACCCTTGAGCAAGCTGCCTCTAAGTTCCTTTCTTTTATTTTGCCATCTATACATAATCAGAATAAGGCACATCGGGTCTTATCCTCTTATTGATCTATTCATCTAGTGATTCCCCTTACATTGGGTCTCCTCCCATCGGTAAAAGTCCGTGAAGAGCAAGAAGCCTTAGTTGAGGTGACAGTGGGCTATTGCTTCATTGTTGCCCTTGACCTAGTAGTTGCTCTATAGGATCCCCTCATAGGACCCCCGCTAGTTTGAATGGTAACAAGTCCCTATAATATTAGTGTAGCCCCTATATTGTTATTGGTGTGCCCTATAGAAGCCCACTGTTGTTATTGTTGTGCCCTTACATTATTATTGTTACGTAGGCCCTAATTATATTTTGACCCTTTTAGACTCCTATATATAACAACGAGACCTTTTCATTTGAATCATCCAAGAATTGTTCATTTATGTGATGTAAAAGGAGGCTACCCCCTTGAAGTGGCCTATTATCAAGGCGTTGATCTATTGCTTCTTCTTTTTTTGTGTCATTTTGATCTTAGTACATAACATTTGGTTTCAAAGCTCTGGATACTAGGGTTTTCTGCTTCAAACAGGTCATCTTAGCATTTTTACTACTTTTATTCTACGAAGCTTCAAATGGTGAAACTTCGACCATGTGGAGTAGAAATCTTAATGAACATCATGTCAAAATTTTAGATCTTGGTTCGCTATATTTTCAGAGATATGGTCCAAGGAAGTTAGGGTTTTTGAATGCTCCAAAATTCTGTCTCAAATAGGTGTCCAATAGAAAATCATCATAACTTCCTCTTTGAGCATCAGATTTGAATTCCGTAAAAAATGACTAAAAGTGCACAAACTTTCGCTTTTAGGGTACAAGTTTCAAGGGTGAAGGTTAAAACAGTGACACATGGCAGCCCGTACAAATTCAGTATACTGAACAAGTCCACAATCAAGTCATCGTGGGCGATTTGGCATAACTTTAACTTAAAGAATCCAATCTCAGTCTAATTTGTGGGGTTGGAAAGAAGACACAAAGATCTATCTCAAGACGAAATTTCAAACCTTGGGAGGTTGAAATCACAAAGATACAACAATTTCAATGCTAGATAGATCAACATACAACAATTTCAAGGCCAGCCAAATCAACAAGCTCAAAACCAAGCTCTTAAAAAGAAAAAAGGTGTGTATGCTTTTAAAAAAAAGGGTATGTATTTTAAAATTGCATAACTTTTGTTTGAAAAATCAATTTGAAGTGATTCAAAGGGCATAGTGCATATATAAAATTATTTGGTTCCAAAATGCCTCCCAAACAAAAAAATCCAACATGATATATCAAAGTTATAGGACCAAGTGCAACAAATTTCGCTCTCACAAAGAGCAACCAAGGATGAACTGGAAATGATGATGAATGGTTTAAAAGTAGACATAAAAGCAAGCATAAAAGGGGACATGGAAGGGTGGAAGGAAGGTTTGACAAAGTTACTACAAGAAAGACTTCCTAGTGGTGACAAGGTATTCCATGAAACTCATGATGAGAACAAAAGGAATGTGAATCATGATTTTAGAGGCTCTTTTGGTTGAAGACCAACCACATTCCAAAGATCGATATGAGGATGTTTGATGACAAAGATCTGGTAAAATGGATATTATAGATGGAGCGGTTCTTTGATCTACATGGTGTTTAACACAACAAAAGGTACAAATTGCATCGTTATATTTAGAACCCAATCAGTTTGTGTGGTATCGATGACTTTATTCTTGTAAATCACTTGTCACTTGGACAACTTTTACAGAGGAATTGATAGCACATTATGAGGATACAAAGTGCAATACCTTCTTTAGCCAATTGATAAATCTCAAACAAAGGGGTTTAATTGTGGAGCACATTGAGAACTTCCAAAGATTGAATATCAAGGTAATTGATATTCCATAGGAGCATTTAACTGATGTCTTCATAGGGACTTTAAGGGATAACATCCAACATGAGGTTCTCCTTTGGGAACATAAGTCATTAGAAAATGTGTTCAAGTTGGAGAGAAATGTTGAAAGCAAAATTATGGCAACAAGGATAGAGATGAAAGTGTTGTCGCTCCTAGCCTCTCACAACCTACAAGGTTGACACCATAACAACTAGAGGAAAAAAGAGAAAAAGGGCTTTCTTACAATTGTGATAGAAAACACTGTAAAGGTCATAAGTGTGCTAAGAATAAATTATTTTACATAGATTTGGAAGAGGAGGAAGAAAAGGAACAAGAAACATCAAAAGAAGAAAATCTACACTAGGGACCAGCTCCAGGGGTTGAAATAGAAGAAACCAATCCGACCATATCTTGTAATGCATTATCTAGAATTACAACTCTTCAAACACTCAATATAGAAGGATATATCAGGAAGAAAAAGGTAATTGTGTTGATTGATTCGGGTAGTATCCATAATTTTATTCATTGTAAAATAGCCAAGGATTTGAATTACTTTCTATATCCAACACCAGAGTTTCAAGTGATGGTTGCAGATGGAGGAACTATAAATTGCTCAAGGAAGTGCCATAAGATCAATCTAACCATGGGGAATTATTTATTGAATAGTTCAATGATTTCCATTCCAATGGGTGGTGTTGATGCTGTATTAGGAATCCAATGGTTACAACTTTTGGGGACGATAAATTAATTTTCAAGAACTTTTCTTGAAAATTTTCTAGGAAGGAAAGAAATTTGAATTAAGGGGTATCGTATGGAAACCTAGGAAGATAATCAACTCTAATGACACAACAAAGCTTTTTAAGAAGGAACAACGAGGGATAATTGCACAATTATGCTCACTAGATGTTCAAACATCTAAATCATCCATTTCTCTAGATCTCCAAAGACTCCTTGACAATCATTCCAAGGCATTTGAGACTCCCAAAAGTCTCCCACCTAATCGCGATCATGATCATGCTATTCACTTGATTCCAGGAAGTGTTACTCCAAACATCAGACCTTATGAATATCCCTATGCCCAGAAGAGTGAAATTGAGCATATGGTTGCATACATGCTAGCGGCATGTATTATTCAACTTAGCCAAGTTCTTTCTCTTCTCCAGCATAGTTTTGGTGCATAAGAAGGATGGATCATGGCATATGTGTTTGGATTAATCATTATAGAGAGCTCAACAAGCTCACTATCAAAGATAAATTTCCCATTCTTGTCATTGATGAATTGTTAAATGAATTACATAGAGCAATTTACTTCACCAAGTTGGATCTTCATTCAAGATATCATCAAACTAGAATGCAGATAGAAGGCATTCTGAAAACAACATTTAGAACTCATGAAGGTCATTATGAATTTTTGGTCATGCCTTTTGGCTTTACTAATTCACCTTCCACATTTCAAGGTTTGATGAATTCCACTTTCAAACCCTTGCTTAGAAAATGTGTGTTAGTATTTTTTAATGATATACTAATCTACAACAAGTCTTGGAAAGATCATGTTCAATATGTTGATAGGGTGCTCAAACTATTGAAGGAGAAACAATTGTATGCAAAACCCTCCAAATGTTTCTTTGGGCTTCAGGAAGTGGAATATTTGGGCCATATTGTATCTCATGAGGGTGTTAAGGTAGACCCTAACAAAATTAAAACCATCAAGGAATGGAAAATCCTCACAACCTTAAGGCATCTTCGAGGATTTCTCAAGTTAATAGGGTATTATCACAAGTTTGTTAATAATTATGGGAAAATAGCAGCACCTCTAACAACATTACTGAAAAAAGATGCATTTTCTTGGACTCCAAAAAAAACTAAGGCCTTTGAACATCTTAAATAGGCGTGTGTCAAGCTCCGATCTTAGCTACAGTAGACTTCACAAAAATAGTTATTGTGGAATGCGATGCATCAAGAAATGGCATTGGTGTTGTTTTAATGCAAGAAGGAAGACCCATTGTCTTTTAAAGTCATCCAATCAAGAGAGAATTTACACAAACCTATTTATGAGAAGAAAGTGTTGGCAATATTACATGCCATGAAGCAATGGCGCCCTTAGCTAATGGGAAAACACTTCGAGATAAAAAACTGATCATGATAGTCTTAAATATTTCTTGGAACAAAGATTATCTTCAAAAGAGCAGCAAAAATGGGTCACAAAGATGTTGGGTTTTTGTAATGTTCCCAACTTAAAATGACCCAGAAATAGCACTTTTTTTTTCAGAGTTACAGAGTTCTCTCGGTGAGATGTTTCATCAAACAATTTAAGGACATACTGTTGTAGTTGTTTTAACCATAATTTGCTCAATAGAATACATATCCAGCGGTAGACAACATCCATAAAAACTTTTAAATCTACAACACACCAGCCAGAAAATTATGGAGACCATATGCAACGGAGTGATATGTCTCAGATTTTATTAGTTGATCAAAAGTTTGTACAGAGTGATTATCTTGCCAAACAATACTCTAAATCAACAGGGACTGATATAAGATGGACCCAGGAATGGCAATACTATTGATACAAGTTTGTAAGCAAGGAACATGAGCATGGACAGACTTTATAATAATTTTATATGAGAACACAGTGAGTGACAATAACCAAGAAACTTGTTACGCAATCTCCAATATGATGACCAGCCTCTATTGAGTTTCCAGGAGTGTAATCTTCAAGTGTATTGCCCAATTATGAGTATTTGCCTTCTGCTACTGCCATACAATAAGTCCCAAGAACACATCCAGCTGGTAGGAAATTCATGTGGCTTCAAAACTAATATGAATAGACCCTTCTTACAGGCCTCACAGCCCACTGAGATCTGATATATTTACTGATTACAACACTGCCCTTAAAGAGTACTGATATGCGTGGAAATCGGCCAGCTCACTAGGCATTAATCCCTGAAATAGTCTTCTGAAAAAAGATCAGCTGAGCGAAGGTGCAAGAAATCCTAACTCAGCCTTTGCATTTCTCTTATGACAGTCCAGAATTTGGCCCCTTCTCTTTGGCTACATATGGAGATGAATTCAACCTCAAATAAGAGATTCGAACTCCGCTTCAAAACTGAGTGGAGACCACACAAAAATTCTTCCTTTGCTTGGGAAAAATCTGCCTAGAAATAGGGCCCCTCTGCTATAGGAAATTGAGGAATTCAGCCTCTTATAATGACAAATTTGACCCTGTTTTTACTAGAGATGATTCCAAAATAAATCTGATGTGCAATCACAACCCCCACTATTGGTTTGGATGATTCAACCCCTGGTTGGTAGAGAAAGTTCAGCCTTGAATTGAATTGCTTGGCCCTCTTGACTTGGTGGGGATACAATCTTGGAATTAGCAAGAGATTCGACCCCTTTTGCTTGTACGACTTGTCCTCAACAATTATCTTTAGAAATCAAACCTCTAGACTGTTGGAACCTAGCTCTCTTGAAGAGAGTAAACTGTATTTTGAAGAATGTTTGACTTGCAACAAGCACCAATGGAAGATCTGAAGTAATCTTCCCTTAAGCTAACTAGGGTGGCACTCAAAGTCCATCGAAATTAGCTATTGAGTTTCACTTGAAACTCTTGAAATTCGCTTGAGCTTCTTTAGAATGTCAAATAAAAATGATAGAATAGAATGAATTTGCAATTGAGTTCCTCCTCCTTTTATAATTCTTCATGGGACCTGTTGACCGCGATCTGCTAGATTATGTTTGGTCGCAGCACTGGGTGGTTTATGAGGGTCTATATCAAAGGGCTTTTTCCCCCTTGAGATGTAAAATTGTAAAAGTCATGATGTAAAGTGTCTTGAGGGTTAGGAAATATTTTAATTCCCTCATGGGTCTTAAGTCCTAGGTCCTAGGGAAATTTTTCCAAAGGTTGAGTTTGAGGATCCATAATAAATTAATAATAAAAGATTAAAAAATTAAAAAAATAAAAATTAAAAATTAAAAAAAAATAATAATAAATAATAAAAATTAAAAAAATTAAAAATAAAATAATAAAAAAATAGTATAAAAAACTTAAAAAATAATAAAATAATAATATTTTGAGAATTTCAATTTTTTAATGAATTAAAAATTCGACGAATGAGATTAAGAGATATCTTGATCCTCATCGACGGTCGAGATCATTTTGACGTGGATCACTCAAACTAGCCGTTGGGAGTTTTTCCTTTATATAGGGTGCTAGGGGTCATTTGATATTGGATCTGAGTCTTGTGCTGAAGAAGCTCTCTTGTAAACTTTTCTAGTGCTAATAAAGAAAGACTTTGGGGTCAAAAGCTTGCCATTTCATTTCTGCATTTTTTAATTTTCAGCCATTAATAACAGCTTAATGAAGAGTATTGTTGAGCATAGGTATCTTGTTCACATGCTAGGGTTTGAATGGTATTAGGGTTTCTGAAGTAATGGCAGGTATCTCTATTGCATTGGAGATCTAGTATTATTTTCTCTCTCTTTATTGATGGTTGAAGTGAGTTGTGCAGAAAACCCTTATTGAAGAAGAACAGCGGGTGTTTGAGGAAGTTCTCGGCTGAACCAGCCAACTCCCGCAAGCATTTTTCTTGCAAAGCCCAGTTGACTTTGATCCTCGGTTTATCATCTAGTTTATTTTTCTGAAGTGCATGAGAGACTTTATGAATTAAATTTAGGCAAATCTAGAATTTTCAATAATATTACTGCTGATATTTTATCAATCTGGCTATTTAAGAGTCGAAAATTGTAAAAAAAAAAAAATTGTTGATTTAAAGTTTCATTTGTTTCTGGTAGGTCTCACTTCTTGGTGTTTTTGCATTTCAGGTCACAGGTATAGATCTTCAACGTTTACTTTTGTTTCAAGGTTTCAGCCTCCTGTTCTCCACGTAATTTACTTGGCAAACCCCCACTTGCTCAGCCGCTTGCATATTTCCCCTCACCTGCACACACATACAACATAAATTCGCTTTTCTTTTAATGCATTAAGGGAATCCATCAATCCCTGCGGCTGCGTCTTTCACCGCATATCATCTCCATCGAAATTGTCGTGGCCCCTCGCTGCCCCAGTCCAGCTATTTTGCCAACAAACGTAGCTTCAGCACCTGCAATGCATCAAGTAAAAAAAAGGAGGGTTATAGAACTCCTGCTTGTGCTTCCCACTAATCCCATCGTTGCTCATTTAACGGATCAAATCGCTGTCCAGTCGCTCTGCCTGCACCCCCTCACGTTGTTGGCAATCCCTCCAAGCCGAAGTCCTCTCACTGCATCTGCCGTCGACCTGTGTGACTCTGTTGAAATCTCCTCCGTCTACAAGTCTCAAGCAATCCACGCGGGCCAAGCGTGCACAAGCCTGGCGAACATGCGTTAAACATTTTTCGTGTGGGCATCAGGTGAGGGTATTGAAAAATATCGATCGAACCTTTTGGCGCAGTTGAATTTCACGTGAGCCGTATGCTCTTTCCCCTTTCTGTTCTGCGTGGATTTTTTTTTTTTTGGGGTTTCCATGGTAAATGCGATCGGATGAGTTTAGGTTCTTAGCATAGGTTTAGTCTTTTATTTCAGTTTTATTGCATAGCATAGGTCTGTTTCTTAGTTTTAGGTTTTACAAAAAATAAAAATCGATTTCCTTTTTTTCTTTTTCTTTTTTCTTTATGTTTTAGTTTTATATATTTTTTTCCAAAGAAAAAACGAACTTTTTATATTATAAAAAGTTGCATGTACATACACAGCTCTATTGCTGTTATAACAGTTTTGTTTGCACAAAATTGCTCAAAAAAGAGTGAAACTTCTCTTCCCGAGAAGAGATCAGTTCTCCAACGATCTGTCATTTGTTTCTTTTGTTTTTCATGTGTCCATCCTGTTTCCTGTTTTGTGCTGGCTGTATCATAAGGCATCCAAAAAGAAAACATATACTTCGTACCCATAATCAACTGTAAAAGCCAAAAATACTGTTACAGCAGTGTTTTATAATAACAAAAAACCAAAAAGAGTATGCTGATCCACTGGTTTCTATTAGAGATTTTCTGCATATGGAGGCTGGTCCGAGACGAAGCTTTCTCCATTCGCTTCCTCCCTTATTCTCCAACTTCCCACAGCTTGTTCAATACCGTCTTTAGAAAGTTTGTCTGCCATATCATTTCGCTCCCTGTAAATATGATGAATGGACAAGGAATTAAAAGACATTTTCAGATTCTGAATTTCTTCAAATAAAGGTTGTAACACATAATTTTGGCATCTGCTACGTCCATTTAACCAATTGATTACATTTAGTGAGTCTCCAAAGATTTGAACTGTGAGGGTGTTTTTATGAATCAACCAGCATAAGAGGAGCTTGAGGGCAGATAATTCAGCAAAATTATTTGATCCACTTCCCAGTCTAATGGAAGCTTTAAGAGTATGGGTATTGTTAAAATGTATAACAAAGCCTGCACCAGCTTTATTTTCCTGGGAGGCACCATCAAAATAAGCCTAGGGAACCCCTTCCTTAATTTGCTCCTCTTCCACTTTCCGAGGTTCCCTCTCATCCTCAGCATCCGGGATAATTGAATATATGGATAAACAACGAATCATAATTTGGACCGCCTCTGTTTCTTTCTCCTGAAAAATGTTTCTGTTTCTGGCTATCCAAATTCCCCAACAGATGATGGGAGGCATATTCCTTAACTTCTGATAAGAATTTTTGTTCCACCAATTTTGCCATGCTTCTGATAGAGACTGCCTTTCCCATTTGATAGTTAAGTTCATATGCTTTGACACTTCAGACCATACTTTTTTTGCTGTTGGGCATTCAATGAAAAGATGATCCGTTGTTTCCAAATCATTTTTGCATAAAGCGCACCTCCCTGGACCTTGTTTGTGTCTGGATTGGAGAATGTCCCAGGTTGGGGCTTTCTTTTTAAGGATGCACCAGAAAAATAATTTTGCCTTTGCTGGGCATTTTAACTTCCATAGCGATTTTGCCCACCATTCCGGATCACCCCATCCTTTTTTGGACATGAGAAATTTGTATCCAAATTTTGGGGAATAACTTCCGGTGTCCGCATAGGCCCAAATCAACTGGTCTGGTTCATCCTTTATTCTTACATTTGTTCTGGAGAGTTCTATCTTGAAAGCCTCCCATTCATCCCACCAGCGAGGGTGGATATTCAGTTCTTCGCCCGACTTCCATGCTTGACCCCAGATAGATGAAGCACCTATCTTTTCCACCTATTTTAAATAAACAATGCCTTTTGAAGCAAGGTGTCTTATCAGGCCTGGGGATAGTGCATAATTCTCACTGCACCCCACCCATGGGTCCCTTCCGATTCGAATATTTTCCCCATTCCCAACCTTCCAAGACAGTCCTTGTTCAATGACTTTGAAGGCCTCAATCGTTGCTTTCCAAATGGTGGACACCTTCCCACCCTTTTTCTTCGGATTTCTTATCCAGTCTTCCAAAGGGGAAGGATCAATGTATTTCCTTTTTACGATTTTTGACCATAGATTTTCGAGCTTTACAATTCTCCACCCCGATTTTGCTGCCAAGGATGCTATAAAGGCATTCAAATGTTTTATGCCCCATCCTCCCCATTCCTTGGGTCTTGCCACTTTGTCCCAGGCGATCCATGGTAAAACAGATTCCTCCTTTGCTCCTGCCCATAGGAATCGACTGCAAATTCTTCTTATTTTACCCAGGATCCCCTTGGGTACCCATGACAAAGAAGCCCAGAAGACAGGAGTAGCCAGAAGGACTGATTTTATCAGAGTTAATCTCCCTGCTCTAGAAAGCCATCTGAAGCTCCAGTGAGTAATTTTGGCTTCTATCTTTGCTACTAGCCATGACCAGTCTTGCTTTTTGTAATTGTCAGGCTTAAGCCAAAATCCCAAGTATTTAAAAGGGTCCCCCAGTTTTGAAGTTTCTAGAGGGAGAATGGCCACAAGCTGGCTAATCTCCTGCCTAGTTAGGCCTTCTGTTATAAGCTGAGATTTCCTATAGTTTACAAGCATACCAGTTGCCCTCATGAACAGCTCTAGAACCTCCTTTATCTTTTTGAATTCATACAGACTTCCATTGCAAAAAAGGAGTATATCATCGACAAACAGGAGATGTGTGATGAAAAGGTTACCTGCCACCTCCAGTCCTTTTATTGATCCTTCTCTTTTTGCTTTTAACAGTAGCTGACTTAAACCTTCAGCCACCAGGAGAAACAACAGAGGGGACAGGGGGCAGCCTTGCCTTAATCCTCTTTTCCCTTTGAAAAAAGGAGAGGCTGCCCCATTAATGAGCATTGTGAAACTGACACTACTAATGCAACCCATTACCCAGTTTATAAAGTCTATTTTGAAACCCAGGTGGGTCAACAACAACCGGATGTAGGTCCAGCTGATTCTGTCATATGCTTTTGATAGATCAATTTTTACCACAGCTCCTTTCTTTTTCAACAACTTAACGCTGTGAATTGTCTCCTGGGCCACTCCTATAGCTTCGTGGATCTGTCGGCCATCCAAAAACCCAAACTGTTCATTTGAGATACATCTGGACAGAATTGGTTTTAAGCGAGCTGCTATAGTTTTTGCTATGATCTTGTAGACACAATTGCATAATGAGATAGGTCTGAAATCTTCAAAGGATTCCGGATCATCCTTTTTTGGAATGAGGGCAATAAAAGTGGCATTGAAAGGAGCATATATCTGACCCTTCCTTCTGGATTCTTCCACCACCTCCGTAATTTCTGAGCCTATCTGCTCAAAAAACTGTTGGAAGAAATCTATTGGCCAACCATCAGGCCCAGGGCTTTTGTTTTTTGCCATGGATTTTATTACCTTCTCCACTTCCTCCAGAGTAACCTCCTCCTGTAACCCTTCTACTTCTTCTTCTTCTACATATCTGGGGAAGCTTAGCGCTGTTCTGATTATTTCCGCTAGCGAAGTCCCTCTCTGTTCAGAAAAAAGATTTTGAAAATGGTTCTTCCCCAAAGAAGAAAGTGATTCAAATGAATTTGCCTCTCTTCCTTCTTCATCTTTTAGTTTCCATATAGTATTCATAGTCTTTCTGCCTTTTGCGTAGTTGTGAAAGAATTTTGTATTTTCGTCTCCAGCCAACAACCATACTGCCCTGCTCTTCTGCCTCCATTCCTCTTCTTTGTCCAATAATATTTTGCTTCTCTGCTTTTCTAGATACATAATCCTATCTTTTGATTCCTGTGATTCGTAGCAGAGTCCGGCGGGGTTTTCAAGGCCCCCAAGTTCCCTATCAATATTGATTAGGGCTTCATTTTGATCCTTCTTCCTTTTTCTCGCCCATTCTATTGTGGCCTTCTTCAGTCTTTTCAGGTTTTCCATAAACAGGAAGGCCTTGTCTTCCAATGCCTCCCTGTTTGGATGTTGCCTGTTTCATTGAAGAGCTTCTTGAAAGATTCCTCCTACATCCAAGCAGCGTTGAATTTGAAAGGGGCTACTGGCTTTTTTGGGGGTGTGGCAAGATCAAACAAGATAGGAAAGTGATCCGAATTTCCTCCTTCTCCAATCCACTGTCTAAACATCGAGGCTCTGGAAGCAAGATCCTCACTTAAGAGAAATCTATCCAACCTCTTTGCAATTCGGCCCTCCCCCGTCCTTCGATTCCTCCAGGTAGGCTTTAGTTTTTGCAAGTTTGCATCAATTAGCTTATGCAAGGAGAGGGAGTTTTGAAAAAACTCTGAAAGAGGATCTTCCCTAGCTGATGGACCCCAGGCTTCCGCTCTCCCCATAGAGAAGTTCAGGTCTCCTCCAATTACCAGATTTTGGATTTTCAACATGGGTTTTTCCAGAAGGTTGTTCCAGAACGAAACCCTCTCTTTACAGGGCCCATAAATGTTTAAGATGGTCAATGGCCAATCTAGATCAGGGGTTAAGACCTCCATCCCCAATCCATTTGCAAAACCCCACGAGTTCAGTTGCTTAATTTTCCCTTCTCTATACCCGACAGCCACTCCTCCAGAATAACCATGGGAGTCCAAAGCTTGGAATTGCCACCCCGGGAATAGAGTGCCTAAAGACTTCTCTACTTCTGAGCTTGTTCCTAGAGTTTCCTGCAGCATAATGAAATCTGGATTGTATCTCTGCATCAACTCCTTTAGAGCCAGTTTTTTGGGTTTACTGGCTAAACCCCTACAGTTCCATGAGAGGCATATCATTTTGATACCTTTTCATAGGGTTTCGCCGCTCTAAGCACCCCAGAAATTGACATCTGCTTCCCATCCTCCATATCATATTTTGCCTTAACCTGTGCTTTTGATAAAAAAGACTTCCGCCCCCTTGTCTTTTTTCTCGAGGCCTGGGGGATCTCCATTCCTATGCCCCCTATCGGATCTACTGCCTTAGGTCTTTTATCTAGGGAGCGTAGGTTATAGTGGCTTTCGGACATTTTGGTCGGGATTTTTTTCTCAATTTTTGTCTCAGTTTTGCTGATTTTGAATGCTTCCCCTTCACAGTGCAGATCATTTTTTGGACAATTTGCATTTTTGGAATCGACCACTTCAAATTCTTTTAATGGAGGATTTTGCACTTTCGCTGTAATGCATTTTTCATTTCCAACGTTTTGAGAAAGCGAAAGGGAAGGGTTAGAGACCAAATGCGTACCCTTCGAGCCTTCCTGGAGATCTTCTGGGGCATCCAGGTCCTCTTCTATCGGATCCGCGGTGGGGACTTCAACTGATTTTTGGCAGGGACCCTGCGTTTGTTCTGAAACCCTCTCACACTGATCCCGTTCTTTCTCGATTCCTGCTATCAAAATCTTCCCTTTATCAAATTTCTTTTGTCTTCTCCTGCGACGATAACCAGTTGGGCAATCCTTTGCCAGATGGCCATGCTCATGGCAGATATGACACCTATATGGCAAATGCTCGTAGTCCAGGAGCTAGTCATATATAAGGTCTTTGTAATGAATCTTCATGTTCCCCGGGAGACCCCCTTCTAAGTTGAGCATTACCAGGATCCTTGCCATGGCTTTATTCCTGGTTTCTAGAAACGACATGTCTGCCTCCAGGAAAGTACCCAGTGTATTGCCGATCAATCTGAAAACAGAGTCTACCCAGAGGAAGGGTGGCAGCCCCGGTGCCCTCACCTAGACTGGAAAGGTGTCTACCTTCTCTCTCTGTGCATCGAACAGTGGAGTCCAACGCCTATAGAGCACGGGTCGCTTACCAAAAGCCCAGTTTCGCTCCAGGACCCAATCCACCATTTCTTTCTTGTCGAATTGAATCATAAACCAACCCTTCGCTAACCCTAATACTTTGAACGACTCTCCCAAATTCTTTTGCCACTGCCGTTCGGCCCAATTCTGAATGAACTGTACCGACAAGCTCTTCCCTCTTGCTCGACCCACCACTGTACTTTCTGCTACCTCCATTGCCTCCTCGATCTGAACATCCACTCCAAGAATCAAATTTGCTTCTAGGGCTTGCTTTACCACTTTCTGTTTTTTCCTCTTTACCCTGGAATTTTCTCCTTGTAAGCCTTCTCTGACTATCGCATCCTTCACCCTCCCTGCTTCTTCTGAAGTTCGAAATGGGGTCTTTTCCCCATCTGGTTCCAGATCTAGGGCTTCCGCGTGAGGTCTGCCTCCCCCAGATTTCCGGGAGCTTATCCCTTCACCGGCCCCTTCCTCTGTTCCTTCCTTCTCCGGCTGCCATACTGCATTTTCATTCGGGACACCCTTCCTTTCATTCTTCTGCTCCTTACTCCCTTCTATCCCCTGCAATTTCGATAAGATACCCCCATTCTTTGATAAGGAAGTACGTGAAATGGCCTAAGGACTTCCTCCCTTCACCTGGCCGAGATCCTCTTTTAACCCTGAATTTGAGGTTTGCCAAGACCAGGGTTTTGCTCGTTGTCCGTAGACAACATCTTCAAGACCTCCATAGCTAAACTGAGCATCAGAGGGTTCAATTTGGGTACTTACAAGGGTTTCTGAGAGATCTACAGACTTCTTGCCCTCCTCCGCCACGCGTGCTTGGTCCTCCTTGCTTCTGCGCTCATCCAACCTCTGATTTCTTTTCAGATCGACGCCCTCAGAGGCATTAGGCTTCAGGATCTTCAGATCTGCGCTTCCCTTCGTGTCCTTGAGCAGGCTACCCCCTTCGAAGAAGAGATCCAGGTTCTGGGTTGAAAGCTCCTTACCCCAAACCGACAAGATGTCCTCTGGTTCAGGGTCCAGCTCGACATATTCTCTTGGGATTACCATGTTTAAACTCCTTAATTACCCTCTTAATTTACAGCACAGTTTAATTCGCTTCTCCTGCGGGTAGTTGCCTTAGTCTAGGCAGTGATCCGTCAAATTTCTCCCAGGCAGAAACACCATTGTGCTGAAGTCACTACCCTTTCCTTCGGTTTACCCTCCGCGCCGTTCCCAGACCGTGCTGCGACCAACTGTCTGAACCGCGCTGACCACGATGCCCACATGTCGCCTCCTCCTGCTTCGCGCTCCGAGCTGTTCGAAAAACCTTACTTCCTACGCCCTTGGCCCTATCGGCCGCAGGGTTCGCTCCTGCGACCGTTTGCTAGCACCTTCAGACTCCATCCCATGGTTCGTTTCCATTTTAGTTTTATATATAATGTGTTATGTTATTTCTTTTAGTTTGATTTTAAAATTTAAAAAAAAAAAAAAAGTGTTAGGGTTTTAGCTTTTAGTTTTAGATTTAAGATTTTCAAATTTTTTTTAATTTTAATTTAGTTTGTTTTTGATTTAAAAAAAAAAAAATATCATAAAATAGTTTAAAAATTTTAAAAAATATATATATATATAATATATATATAATATATATATATATATATATATATATATATATATATATATATATATATATATTCATATTATTTTTATTTTTTTTAAATTAAAAAATCATAAAAAAAATTAAAATATAAAAAAAGAAATTTCTTTTCATGTAAAGAATAGATTTAGATTTTTCATTTAGTTTTAATTTTTTGTCTAAAAAGCATAAAAAATATATCGTGGAAAATTTTTGCCAGATTCGGTATTAGCTCGGGGATTTATTGCGTTTTATCTTTCCTATTGAGGCTAAGAATTTGATGTGGGATTAATGTTTATCTTTTACGTGATTTGGCATCCTTGAATAATGATATCTGGTTAATGTTCAAATTCACATGGTTGTATCTTTCAAAGTTTATTAATTAAAATTTGCCAGATCATTGTTAAAAGCATTGTAAATTCACTGGATATCTTGCATTGTTCGAAGTTATTTGATGATAAATGATTGCTGTGCACAGTTTACATTTCTGCAATATCTATTAAATGATCGTTTTAGCATCAAACCGATAAGGCACTAGTCCATTAAATTAAACAAATCCATTTAGTGCTTTTCTCTTTCGTGTCTCCCAAACCAACTGGTTCACAGTTGGTCGTCCATCTCCTTACAAGGTCTACCCCCCTTAGCCGCGGGAGACAGGCTTAAACGGAGAGATCGTGGATCAGAGTGACAGCCCCTGGGTCTGAGTGTTGTCGTGACAATCTGTGCGACAACAGGACCTACCTTTAGATTTTAGATTCTCGCTTTTTCCTTATTATTTTATTGGTGGGGGCATTTTCCACTTTTTGCCACCATTTAAATAAAATAATAATTTGCCCCCATTTCAATAAAATAATAATTTTCCTCCCTTCTCCAATAAAATATTATTTTGTTGTCATTTCATTAAAATAATAATCTGCCTTCCTCCAATAAAATATTTTTTTGTTGTCATCCCATTAAAATAATAATTTTTCTCTTCTCTCACAAAATAATATTTCCCCTTTTTAATATATCCAAAATTTTGCAAAACTCTCAAGTGATTTTTGTATGCGCAAAAAATTGGGAACATCACAATTATAACTTTGAAATCATCTATAGAAAAGGGAAGTAAAATGTTGTTATTGATGCACTCTCAAGAAAGGATGAGGATGTGGAGGCATTGCTTAGTGCCATTTCTATTATCCAGATTCCAACCTGATTGGATAACTGAAGGAAGGGATTAATGGAAGAATGATGAAGAGGTGTTGACACTGATTCAAAAGTTGCAGCAAGATCCTAGTGCATCTGTAACATTTATCTGGAAAAATGATTCACTGTGGTACAAAGATCTATTATATCTATGTAAGAAATCTCAACTCAAATAGAAGGTTCTTTCGGAATTGCACACCTCTTGCATAGGAGGGCACTTAGGATTTTAAAAAACTTACCACAGGGTCAAGAAGGAATATTTTGGGATGGCCTTAAATCTGATATTCAGAAGTTTGTGGCAGAATGTTTGGTTTGCCAACAAAATAAAGTCGAGACAATTAAGACCTCAGGTTTTTTACAACCATTAGCCATTCCAAGTGAGCGTTGGGAAGAGGTCTCAATGGATTTTATCACAAGTCTACCCAAGTCCGAAGGGAAGAGTGTCATCATAGTAGTAGTTGATAGACTTAGCAAGTATGCACACTTTTTTGCACTATCTCATCCTTTCAAAGCCATTACAATCGCTACTACATATTGGAAATAGTTCAAAGGCTATATGGAAACCCATATATTATGCTAAGGGATAGAAATCCCATTTTCACAAGGAATTTTTGGACAGAATTATTTTCTTCTCTTGGTACTCAATTGGCTCATAGTTCATCTTATCATCCTCAATCTGATGGGAAAACTCAGATAGTGAACAAATGTTTGGAAGGGTATCTTCATTTCTTTGTATCTGATAAAAAAACACAATGGGTCAAGTGGTTACCTCTGGCAGAATGGTGGTATAACACTTTCTTCCATACTGCGGCAAGAATGACCCCATTTATGGTGCTTTATGGATATCATCCACATTCCATCACATCGTCTCTAAGAGATAATTCTAAGGTTCAAGCAGTGGAAGATCACATGGAGCATCAACAACAATTTCTCCTACTCTTAAAGGATAATTTGACTCTGGCCCAAAATCAAATGAAACAAGAAGATCAACATTGCAGTGAAAGAAGTTTTGGCATGGGCGATTGGGTATTTTTATGACTACAACCATACAAACAAATGTCCTTCAAGCAAGCTAAGAAGGATAATAAATTATCACCCAAGTAATATGGCCCTTATAAGGTGTTGCAAAAGATTGGTATTATGGCATATAAATTGGAGTTGCATGCATCTTCACTAGTACACCCAATTTTCCATGTTTCATGCTTAAAAAAGGTTATAGGTGACAAGATCCTAGTTCAAACTATATTTTTAAAGCTTGACGAGGAAGGAAAAATCATATTGGAGCCTGAAGTAATCACGGAAACAAGAATCCAACAACTAAGAAATCAATCAATTTCAGAGCATCGCATTAAGTGGAAGAACTTACATGTTGAAGATTCCACATGGGAGGCTGTGTATTTTATACAAAAGCATCCAGAACTACTCAAGCATTGAGGACAACACTTTTTTTGAGGAGAGGGGCATGTTATGTCTCTATAATACTAGTGTGGCCCCTATATTGTTATTGTTGTGCCCCATAGAAGTCCACTATTATTATTGTTGTGCCCTTACATTATTATTGTTATGTAGGCACTAATTATTTTTTGACCCTTTAAACTCATATATATACCAAGGAGGCCTTGTCATTTGAATCATCCAAGATTTGCTCATTTATATGATGTAAAAGGAGGTTTACCCCTCGAAGTGGCCTATTATCAAGGTGTTGATCTATCTCTTCTTTTGTTTTTGTGTTATTTTATTTGGGTACATAATAGTTATATTCTTAAATACTTGGTTAAGAATATCCTTAAATATCCATTAATCCAAATATTAATGGAGGCCTTGATCGCATGGCA
Source organism: Pinus taeda (assembly GCA_000404065.3). Taxonomy (NCBI): domain Eukaryota; kingdom Viridiplantae; phylum Streptophyta; class Pinopsida; order Pinales; family Pinaceae; genus Pinus; species Pinus taeda. The sequence continues at coordinate 202,209 of APFE030233644.1, forward strand.
AGGTTGGTTTTCGTTGTTGTCGCTACGGATCAAGGTGAGTGTTGGATGGGTAGGAGGTGCTTGGTCCAAATGCGTTGGGACTTCATAGATGTTTTGCCATCAGATCCTAGGAGAGGTGGATACAACTTGAGCATGAGGGGCAGATTGTCATGATCAATGTTGTGCAACAACAGCATAGGGGCACCCTTTTTAGACTAGAGTGGGATTCAAGCATCATAGGACTTGGCAGTACAACTACCCTTGGGGATGAGCTGATTTCTATAGGGGAAGATCATTTAGATATTCCATTAGGCTTTGGTGACTAGCTGATGGCATGGGGGACTTCAATAGCATGGTAGGTGGGCCAACAGGATGATATCAAGAGAAGCTCACATGCGCGAGAAGCTCTCTGCTGGGATTGGGTGGTATCTTCGAGAGTATACTCCTGGAGTGAATGGGATGGCCTACGTGGTAGGACAGTTTCACGAGGAGTTGGGCATAGTGCCACATTATCATGATCCCCTACTCATTGATGTTATACAAGGGACTTCTTATACTTATACCGGCCAGGATAGTGAGTGGAGTGAGGGGAGCTTCAGGTGGGACAGGATGGCTTGGGATCTTGGGATTGAGGAATTCTTTCATGTCAGGACGGTGCAAAGGTCAAGGACGAGTCAGTGGTGCATCTGGGACCTTGGCACATTTTTGAAGTGACAATGGAAGCAACAACTAGGGACAACATTGTTCGGCAGTTGCTTGAGGACAAGCAACGTTTTGGTGGAGAGAACTGTGATATTCCCACTTAGCAATATTGTTAAGGGAAATATCGATCTTACCCAATTTTGTCTTATTTCATGTTTACACTTAGGAGATGTGGGTTCAAAGGTCCCACATGAATTTTGGGATTAAGTAAGGGCCCAAACATTAGGAAGGAAGGGAAATATTGTGTCTCTAGTGTAGCGTGGGGGCCATCCCATGGAGAATTACGACCCACATGTGGAAGGCACTCTCCTTGGATCGAAGTTGGTGCAGAAAGTTGAGTTGGGCCCACATGGGCACCTTGGAGGCTCTTTGATAAATAGAGCAAGAGGCACTCATTTTGGTCATTCTTTCATCTATTCAGAAATTGTCTTTGACATAGCACGCTTGAGCGAAAACCAAGTCTGCAGTGTTGTTTAGCACACAAGTGTCTCCGAGCGGAGATCTCAACCCTTGCTTTAGTGGACTTCAAGTGCCAGCCCAAGGAGGGAGTCCTACCTATATGTTAAGTTATGGTATGTTCTATGCTTATAATGGTTTACTTCTTTTTCTTATTATATTCCACAAATTAGCAATCACATGTACATAAAGTAAAGTGCAGATAGAACATTAAACGATCGAAAGAAAACAAGCCAAGACAAGAGACATAAGATGTGGCAGCTAGCTAGGGACAAACCCCACAATGTGTGGAGAAACCCTTTGATCAAATCTTCTTTTATCTTCAATAATTCAGCAAAGAGAAATAGTACAATAAATCTGATTTATATCAGCAGTAACAAACCCTAGATCAGCAACATCAGCATTAGCGACTTCATCATCAAACTAGGGCAGACGATATCTCACAAACCAACCGTCGGACAGGCTTGATTTCACCACCAAAATTTACGGCTTCTAGAGGAGGTTCAGATGAACCTACAATGCAGTTCAGATGAGGAGATCTTCTAGTCCACGAAGGTCAAACTTTACTTCTGCAGTTGTAGCTTCAGTTTCCGCAGCTTCCTTCAAACTAGGGCAGTCGATATCTTACAAACCGTCTGTCGGATTGACTTGATTTCACCACCAAAAGTTGCAGCTTTCACTAACCAACCATCGGACGAGCTTGATTTCACCACCAAAAGTTGCGGCTTCTAGAGGAGGTTCAGATGAACCTACAACGCAGTTCAGATGAGGAGATCTTCTAATCCACGAAGGTCAAACTTTACTTCTGCAGTTGTAGCTTCAGTTTCAGCAGCTTCCTTCAAACTAGGGCAGTGGATATCTTACAAACCGTCTGTCGAATTGACTTAATTCCACCACCAAAAGTTGCAGCTTTCAGAGGAGGTTCAGGTGAACCTACAGTGCAGTTCAGATGAGGAGATCTTCTAGTCCACGTAGGTCAAACTTTACTTCTGCAGTTGCAACTTCAGTTTCAACAGCTTCCGGCTTCACATGTGTGAGGGAGAGACCCTTTTCTACGCATTTGAGAAAATACTCTTTTCTGCGCAGTAGAGAGAGATGTGATGAGATGAGTGAGTCCAAATGAGGAAAAGTCCTCCTATATTTATACACAACGTTGGTGTTTGAACAGATGCAACTGTTGGGCTTCTGAGCCTACATGTGTTTTAGGTCGGCTTGATAATAATTCCATAATCAAAATAAATTCATATCTCCATGAATACTTATGGGAATCGGATGATCTTTATATCAATCCTACACCTCTCAACTAGAGGAATCTAATAAAAATATTATCAGCCATGAATAAGATGACCCACATGAAGTTTTGCCCTAGTTGCCAATTTTAACACTCCCTCTCAACTAGGGAGAACTTCATCTGCTATCTATTTATTGGTCATTACTATTCATCCATCAAATGTACTGCCCTGTACAGCCTGACCCTTGCCCTGCTCTGCTCTATTCTGCCCGTTCTACTTTGTCTTGTTCTGCCCTGTACTGATCTGTACGGCTCTGCTTTGTTATGCATTGCTCTGCTTTGTTCTGTTCTGCTCTGCTTTTGTCTGAATTATGAAGAAGAAGAAATGATCGAGGATGTATCATACTGACTCAAAGTCAGTCTCAGAATATGTGCCACTGGTCCCAGACCAGTCTCAACCAACTCAAAGTCAGCGTCATAGTGAGTACAACTCCACTGGTCCCAGACCAGTATCATCCTCCACTGACTCAAAGTCAGTCTCAGAGTGCGTACCACTGGTCCCAGACCAGTCTCAACCGACTCGAAGTCAGCTTCATAGTAGGTACCACTCTTACCATTGGTCCCAGACCAGTATCGCAGTCTCAGAGAGTGTACCACTGGTCCTAGACCAGTGTCAATTGACCCGAAGTCAGCATCACAGTATGTACTTCTCATTGGTCCCAGACCAGTATTGCACTAACACAAAGTCAGTCTCAGAGTATGTACCACTGGTCCCAAACCAATCTCAACCGACTCGAAGTTAGCATCATAGTATGGTACAACTCCTACCACTGGTCCCAGACCAGTGTCATTGATCCCAGATCAATGGAGGTCATCCTAGAGTAGGGAGTACGGTAGATACAACAATGCATCCATCAGTACTACTATGGTCCCTAACTTCATTTCCCTGCTCATTGATCAGATGAGAGGTACTTCCCATGAGTCCCAGACTGCATGGGTAGGATGCCTTGACAAGAGAACTAATTAATCCTGTCCTCATAGAAGAACACATCAATCTTGCTACAATCGCCATGGAGAACACATCAATCCAGGCCTCACAGGAGAACACATCAATCCTGCTACAATCGCCATGGAGAACACATCAATCCAGGCCTCACAGGAGAACACATCAATCTTGCTACAATCGCCATGGAGAACACATCAATCCAGGTCTCACAGGAGAACTAATCATCTTGCTACACAGGAGAGTGAATCATCCTGTTCCACAAGAGAACGAATCATCTTGTCCCACAAGAGAACGAATCATCTTGTTCCACTGCGCACCACCAAGGGAGGGTGAGTCACCCTGTGGTTGTATGTTGCTCCAGTAAGAACCACAAGCCCTCAGAGCTCCCAGAGCTCAATGTATGCAACATGGAGGAACCTTGTACAAGGGTTTCTTGATGACTCCAATTCATTTGGGAAAATCACAGATTAGATCTTTCCTTGGGTCTTTGACAAGTTGTATCGACTTGTACATCATCTTAATGCGATGGAGCCTCCTTGCTCATCGACTTACCATATCCCAGATGATGTCTCTCTGCTAGAGCAATCGACGAATACAGGATTCCTCAATGATCGAATCCCACCTCTGGTTGTTACAGAGAATCACAATGGTATGTGTTCAAACAGCTCACTGAAGAGCTTCCCCAACCAGGCAGCTTCATACGAATTCATACTCATAGATATGTATCCGGTCTCGGCGGTGCTTATGGCAACCAACTTCTGCTTCCTGCTCATCCATTCTATCGAAGCAAAATCCAAAGAGAAACAACACTAAAAGTGCTCCAGTGATCCTCCACACTACTTGCCTAATCAGCATTCGAATAATCATGCAGTTTCATATTTCCGGCAGTGTATCTCAATCCATGAGAGATTGTGTCCTGAAGACATATCAGAAGATTCTTGGCACCAATCTAGTGAATCTCAACCAAATATGAGCTCACAATGCTAACCGCAAAACATATGTTCGGACGGAGGTTCACCAAGAACATCAATGTGAATGAGTTTTTTGAAACTCAGAGGCATTTCCCAAATCTGGTCCGACATCACTAACATATAACTTCTGAAAGTTAAGATCCTCAAGGTAGTCACAAGCTTGCAGTCCATCATACCAAATCTTTTCAGAATCTTCACCACATATTTTCCTTGAGATAGGAAAATTTCCCTTGGCTTCTGCCACACTTCAAGTCCTTGGTTCTTCATTTCAAATTCAAAAGCCAACTCCCTCTTACATTTGTGAATGAGAGGCTCTGCACCTATTAGAAAGAGGTCATCCACATACAGCACCAGTATGAGAGGCTTGTCATCTTCAAGCTTAAAGTAAAGGTTAGGATCGGCTTCACTCCTAGTGGATCCCAGCTTTATCAAGTAGCTATCAATCCTTTCATACCATGCTCGGGGTGCTTGCTTCAGCCCATAGAGAAGCCTTCTTCAACCTGCATACATGAGATTTTCGATCCTAAATCTCAAATCCTTCGGGTTGCTCCACATAGACCTCTTCTTTGATCGAACCATCCAAGAACGCGGTCTTGACATCCATCTGATGTAGGTTCCATCCTTGTGAAGCCGCAAGGGCTATGATCGAGCGGATGGTCGTATATCTAGCAACAGGTGCAAATATCTCATCATAGTCTATACCTTCCTTTTGGGAGAAACCATGAGCAACAAAATGAGCCTTATACTTTTCCGTACTTCCATCTGTTGCATGCTTTATCTTGGAAAGCCATTTTGACGTGACAACTGTCTTGTCCTAGGATCTGGGAACTACTTCCCAAACATCATTCTTCATAATAGACTCATATTCTTCGGTCATAGAATCCTTCCATACTTGATGCTTGACGGCATCTGAGAATAATGAAGGCTCATTTTGTATAATCATGCTCATGATGGTCAGGTATCCCTGATACCTGTTAGGTTTCTTACTTTCACGGAAGGTTCCTCGTGGTGCAGCATGTCCTTCAGCATCATCAAGTATCCCCCTAAGCCATGAAGGCCTCTTCCTAGAAGAAGAAGGCTCAGGTGGATAAATAGGATCCATGGGTTCCTCCACATCAAGCATTGTTACTTCATCTACCCATAGAGACAGCGTCCACAATCATATGGTTCTTCCTTTCTACCACACCATTCTGCTCAGGAGTATGTGGTGCAGTAGTCTCCCTCTTAGTGCCAGCCTCAGATATGCCTGAGTGAACCAACTGTAATATATCGGAGGTCTTGCTTTGACTTGAGGGGAATGGTCCCCTTTTGAGCTTTCCTTCGGCACATCCTAGACATACACCTTCTTTCTCTACTTGGAATTCGGGCATCCCTGTCACCATTTTTCTTACATCGAGTAGAGCTTTATAATGAAGGTGGGCAAACCTCCGATGCCAAAGTTCGGACTAAAGAGATGTGTCATAAGACATGACACCTAGCGGACTTCCATCGACCTGATATAATGAATTGAACACGAAACCCAAGAGAAAAGGGCATCTTTAACATTATTTTTCCATATACGTACCTTGCCATCGCTGAAGGTTACCTTGTAGCCTTTGTCTTCCATTACCGAGATGGGGCACCAGGTTCTTTCGGAGGTCAGGTGCATTTAATACAACCTGGAATTTCTAGCCTTCTTGAATGGTTGTCCTTCTTCCTTGATTTTCAGCATTCCTTTTACCTTTGCTTATTGAATTTTCCAATCCCTTTGATTACCATGAGAGGGATTTTGATTCATTGTCACGGTGAGAGTCCTTCTATCAGGGCATTCCCTTGCATAGTGACCTGCTTTATTGCAAATGTAACATCGTCCTTTTCTTCCACCCTTAGGTCCAACCTTTCTTTTCGATTTAGACTCGGAATTATTTCTTTTCTTAGCATGAGAAGAAAAGGCAGCAAGAGGAGCTTTAGGCATGGTAATTTCTTGCTCTTCTAGCCTTGTTTCTTCTTGAATGCATCTAGCCATTAATTCCTCGAAACCAGGAATTACATTATTGTTCAGTAGAGTAGTCCTGAACACGTACCATTCGGATGGTAATCCTCCAAGAGTCGTGAGTGTCATTTCCCTATCAGTAATAGTCTCCCCAGTAGATAGAAGATCGTTCTTGATCTCGGTGATTCTTAAGAAGTATCCTTGCATACTCTCATCTTTACCCTTCTTGATTTCCGTCAGCTTATTTCTAAGAAGCAAAACTTGATTTGCATCATTAACTTTAAATAAACTCACCAGTCTATCATAGATTTCCTTGGAGGTGTTCAAGTCAGAGATGTAGACCACCAAGTGCTTGTCGATAGAGTCCCGGATGATCTTCTTTGTTTTGACTTCTCCAGTTTTCCATTTGTACCTGGCAGCAGTAGATGCATTTGATGGAGGCTCAACAATATTGCCTCTCACATGGTCCAACACTCCTTGTTCTTCTAGGATAGCCTTGCCTATCTTCTCTTCAATGATTGCTCTTGCTCTTGCTTGGGCTTTGTCTTCACCTTAGCTCTGATACCATGTTAAGTTATGGTATGTTCTATGCTTATAACTGTTTACTTCTTTTTTTTATTATATTCCACAGATTAGCAATCACATGTACATAAAGTAAAGTGCAGATAGAACATTAAACGATCGACAGAAAACAAGCCAAGACAAGAGACACAAGATGTGGCGGCTAGCCAGGGACAAACCCCACAATGTGTGGGGAAACCCTTTGATCAAATCTTCTTTTATCTTCAATAATTCAGCAAAGAGAAATAATACAATAACTCTGATTTATATCAGCAGTAACAAACCCTAGATTAGGAGCATTAGCATTAGCGGCTTCATCATCAAACTAGGGCAGATGATATCTCACAAACCGACCGTCGGATCGGCTTGATTCCACCACCAAAAGTTGCGGCTGCCAGAGGAGGTTCAGATGAACCTACAACACAGTTCAGATGAGGAGATCTTCTAGTCCACGCAGGTCAAACTTTACTTCTGCAGTTGCAACGTCAATTTCAGCAGCGTCCTTCAAACTAGGGCAGTCGATATCTTGCAAACCGTCTGTCGGATTGACTTGATTCCACCACCAAAAGTTGCAGCTTTCAGAGGAGGTTCAGATGAACCTATAGCGCAGTTCAGATGAGGAGATCTTCTAGTCCATGCAGGTCAAACTTTACTTCTGTAGTTGCAACTTCAGTTTCAGCAGCTTCCGGCTTCACATGTGTGAGGGAGAGACCCTTATCTGCGCAGTAGAGAAGAGACTCTTTTCTGCGCAGTAGAGAGAGAGATGTGATGAGATGAGTGAGTCCAAATGAGGAAAAGTCCTCCTATATTTATACACAACATTGGTGTTTGAACAGATGCGACTGTTAGGCTTCTGAGCCTACATGAGTTGTAGGTCGGCTTGATAATAATTCCATAATCAAAATAAATTCATATCTCCATGAATACTTATCGAAATCGGATGATCTTTATATCAATCCTACACCTCTCGACGAGAAGAATCTAATAAAAATATTATCAGCCATGAATAAGATGACCCACATGAAGTTTTGCCCTAGTTGTCAATTTTAACACTATACCAGTTTGTACCACCAGCAAGGAGTGCGAGTTTGTGGAGAGGATTGGCAGCAACAGAACAAGGACTGCACAGTGCTTGGACGAGGCACACTTGGAGGTTGAGGAGTGAAGGGAGTTAGGGGCTGAAACTTGAGGTGGAGTCTGGGGAAGTCTTGTGGGGGATTTTCCAGCATTTTGCGAAGCAGCAAACTCCAAATTTGCTACAAGTTACATCTTCTGCTTGTGGAGGAGGGTCGATCATTTGGGGGCCAATTTTGGAGTGTCAAAACTAGGACAAACCCTTTCTGGGTTTTTTTGGGTTTATTGAGGAGAAGCCAAGATTAATTTGGTAGAATTTTCTGGGCAGATTTGAGGGGTCAAACAGAGGCCCCAACTCAGCCAGCAGCTAGAGGAGCTAGGGGAAAAGAGGGTCGAAATTCCATGGTGAACATTTGGCCAAGTCCTTCGTGGATTTCTGTGGGTTATTGGTGGAGAGCCCAAGGATAATTTCCCGGAATTTTCTGAGCATCCAAAGAGGCCCTAGCAGCAGTTCTTTGCAACGAGCAACATATTTTGTGGGTAGTTTCAGTGCAAAGCCAAGAGAGAGCAACAACAGATTTGAGAGCGATTTCTTATTGTTCATTTGGGCTTAGCTAGCTCGCCTTGAGCAAGCCCATGCACTATTTCCAGCACCACATTGAACCCTCTTATTTATTAATAAAATGGCTCAGATCAACGCAGTTCATGGAGATTTCTAGTTGTTAAATGTGCTGTAAATTTTTGTATGTGTTTCTACTATGTTTTCTTTGTTAACATCGTATATTTCCACTAGGAATATTACATGAATGATAAATGATGAATATGGATCAAAGTATTTCATTATTGAATCTTGTGGTCTATGGATGAATGATGTATGTTTATAAGTAAGAATGATTAGTATGGATCAATGTATTTCATTGTTTAATTCAATTATGTATGGATCAAGATTCAATATAATTATGCTTTCATTATTGAATATTAATTTGATATATATAAAGGAAAAAAATAATATAGCCCGTTGTTCCCCATTCCTCCTAAATCTCCCTGAAATTTGATGGTACTCCCACACGTCCCCCTATGCATCTCCCTGCACCCGTGTTCCCCTATCCCAGAGTCTTGTTGGAACATTGTATAAATAGGAATAGGTAACATTCCCACATAGTGGCCCGTCCACCCAACTCTACTTTATTTGTTAATAATACAATCTCAGATAAAGCAACTACTCTCAAATCAAATCTTCAAACTTCCATGCACTGAACTTAAATTTCTCACCATTAAGGTTCCCTAATTGTAACATAAGCCCTTTGCAGTTACTACATACCATAAATTTTGTTTCCAAACAGCTTTGCTTCACAGCTGCTACTACTACTACTGAGCTTGCAGATGTCCCTAGGGAGTCTAAAGACTCTGAGCCAGATGATGTTTATGTAGCTCCCACCAATGATCCCATTTCTAGTAGTGGTGATGAGTTTGATGGGCGATCATATTGATCAGTGATTTGTGGTATGAGTTTGATGAGTGATCATCTTTGATCAGTGATTCGAAGAAGGCCAGTGACCCAGTAGCTTGTAGCATGGTTTTTGGACTTTAAAGGCCATTTAGAGCCTCATTGATTATGTGTTTTGTCGCACTCAGTGCCATTTTGATATATTCACCACCTTTACATTCTATAAAGATGAGCAAACTTTGCATATTTTGTCTTTAATGGTTTGGAATCTTACATTAAAAATTAACTATTTTATGTATTTTTTTGAAAACTAGTTTATTGAATCCGGTTCAATCTGAGTCTGGTTCGAAACCCAATTTGATAGGTCATCGGTTTGAAGATAAGTTCTGAGTTTTAGAAATATGACTTGAACCACTTGAGTATTGTTGTCTAACAATTTCTTTTAATATGTTATATTTTTAATTTTAACAAGAAAATATGTGCTAGAAATTGTAACCAGTGTCTAGCGTGCATGTGGAATTAATATGTTTGGTATATAGCAACAACACATCTTGGAGTAACTGGAACTGCTGCTTCCTTTGTTCTGGACTTCGTGGATACTCTCTGCAATCAGTGTTTAACCGTTCTTTTTTTTCTGCTCTCAGGAAATCAGAGGTCAATGTGTTTGATGCAAAAACAATGTCCCCTGAGCCAGTTGCTATTGTCTATCTTCCGACAAGGGTACCATATGGATTTCATGCCTTTTTTGTCTCTGAGGTAGATTCTGTATCCCAAGGTCTATTATCAAATCTTTCTTAACTTCCCATTTACTTTAATAGAAATCATGGCAAGTAACGTTATATCCTTGCACTTATATGCATGGTGAGATGAATTCAATTTAAATTTTATATTCTCATTGGCAATAGTTTTGATATTTGACGTGAGAGGGAGATGGTGAAAATCATCATAAAGCAACCTTATTACATAGGTTGAGAGTGTGTCCCCTTATGCAATAAGACCACAATTTTGGAAGTTCTCAATCATGGTTGCAAATTGCAAATTTATTTCTTTTTTTGTGTATGCATATTTTCTCATGCATAACCCATATCTTAATTCCCCATTCAGACATTGTAGATTTGAACATTACATCCTTGTTCTGTTTACTTTCTCTATATTTTGCTCTCTTATTTGGTTATAAGATTTCTTATTTTAATGCTTGTGCAGGAACAACTTCAGAACCAAGCATAGGCATTCATCAATGTCAGCGTTTCTTTTGGTCTGTAATATAATTTGGTGTATCTATAATTTGATTAAAAGGTAGGTTGTTTTTCTTAGTTTTCGAATTCCCCCCTTTAGTAATTTTACCCTTGGCAGACTGCAAGGGATATTTTTAGTTTGCAGTTCTATGTAGGTGAATGTGAATTCAAAAGGGTTCTGCTAACAAAAAAAGTTAGTTGTGGCTGGTTCTTCAAGATGGACATCAATACTATGTCAAGTACTAAATGGTACTAATTTAGAAATGATATGGCTTATGTTTCTTTGTAGAGGTGCTTAAGATACTATAGATTATGGTCATATATGTTCTTTAAGGCAATGTCATTGGAAGCATTCTGTCGTTGACGAAGTTTGCTACTGTCTTTTATATTCTAATTTTTATCGCAGCTAAGATAACTTCTTTACAATAAATCACTTCTAATTGCTTCTGGTTGAACCTGAATATTTTGCAAGATCAGCATATATGTAGACATGATCAACATATGGAAGAACAGGATCCCTATAATCAATATTGCAGGAAACTAAGAGTTATTGAGGGTGAATGTGCTTCCCCCAAAAGATGAAGTGTTTAACAGTTTTTTATTGTCCAGTTACAAAACACTGTAGATATCATTTTAAATCTTTCTTCTTTTTTTAGGAGAACTAAAGTTAGAAATCTGAAATACCAATAGGGATGGGTTCGGTTTTAAGTGCAATTGAATTCTTTTGTCTATAATTTTCTATCCTTTATATGAAGCAAAACAACAAAATGCCATGGCAATTAATATGGGCTGATATGATTTTTATGTTAGAAATGACTGCAGATCATATAAGCCAGTGACAGTGCTAGGATTTCTATGCTAGAAATCATTGCAGTTTATATAAGCCAGTCATAATAGGTAAATAGAGGAGTTATTGTGAGAAAATGAGATATACTATCACTATGAGATCAACCCGATGATCATCTATAAAAAGCAATCATACCTTTAAGAAAAAACTTCCATGCATTAAGACAAATTTTAAAATTAGTGTAAGCTCTCATCACCTAGCAATTGAAACGTGGAATGGAAAAAATAAAAATTGAGAAGAGTATATATTCTTACTTTGCAATGAAGGAGAAGTTGAGGATGAGGTGCATTTGATGTTGTGTTCTTCTATATACAAGCAAGATACAGACATTCAATAAAACATGAAGATTTTAGTTTACCTAGTTTGTTGAGCTGTTCTTCAAAAAAAATCAATAAAAAATAAGGTGCCTTTGACGATGAGGATGAGGTGCATTTGATGTTGTGTTTTTCCACATACAAGCAAGATATAGCATTCAAGAAAGCATGAAGATTTGAATAGTTTACATCTGTAAACACTCAATAAACAATGCACCTCATCCTCAATTTCTTGAGCTGTTCAAAAAAAAATGAATAAAAAATGAGGTGCATTTGATGATGAGGATAAGGTGCATTTGATGTTTTGTTTTTCTACATACAAGCAAGATATAGCATTCAAGAAAGCATGAATATTTCAATAGTTTACATTTATAAACACTCAATAAACAATGCACCTCATCCTCGATTTCTTGATTTCAAACTGAGTATGTATGCTCTTTTCAATTTTTATATTTTGTAATATCCCAAAATGAAAAATTGCAGATTCTTGGAATGTCAACTCACAAATGATTCAGATAAAATTTCATTAATTAATAAAACATTGCCATGTAAAATTTAGCAACATAGAACTGCAAATAACAATATAATGCGCAGAAATAATTTCAGCTTTATTAATAATATATATAAATCGAGATTTTACATGTTGAAACACGGATATAGTTGAGATAGACATTGGCTTCAAGAATCTACTCCAACGCTGCACTGGCCCTCCAAAACTAAACTGAGATGCAACTGCTAAGCTTTCCTTTGAATTATGGATGAATTCACCAAGGGGAGATGGATACTCGCCCAACCTCACTAAATCACCCAAGGGTTTTCATATTGGGGCTACAAATGAAGTAGAGAACCGAGTTCTCAAACTTCTCATACAAGAAGAAAGATCAAATCCAAGATGTCCTCTAATGGCCTCCTCCCTTTTTTATAAATCTGATGGACCCCTCTAGAAGCTCCTATTTTATTATTATCATTGGGCACATTTCCCTCAAATAAAATATATTTTTAATATGGGAAAATGGTAAATTGGCTACCATGTCTCCTTAGAACACTAAAAATCCCCACTAACCATCTCATCGCGTAGATCTTCTTGTTTCGGTTCCAATGAGTTACTGCACTAAGGTGTTCCATAAATTATTCCTCTCAGAATGCAACCTTAAGCGTAATTAATTGAGTTAGGCACATTAATAACCTCATTTTACAGGAATTACCGGAATGCCATGGAACAAGAAGCGAGTTGTTCAAAATCAATCCCTATGATGGAAGGTGGCAAGTGAGCTCTGCCAGACCCCTTAGAATGTCTCCAATAGCCCTTAGACCCATTGATGGCGTAAACCTGCACTTCTGACCTGTTTGTGTCTAACTTTGAAAGTCCATCCTACCCATGCCATGAGGAACACCAGAAAAAGGAACGTCACATATTTTCATTTTCATGTGTTAATAAATATTGTATTCTGAAAAGAACCTTCGGCAAAAATCACATAGAGATATTTTTGTCGACGTGTTTTGAACCAACCAGTGTGATTCATTGTCAGGACAAGTTGAATGAGCAGATCTTGCTATGCACTATAAATAGATCGGGCAAAATATCCAATGACCAAATTTCCAGATCAGGTAACGGCTAAAATGATAACAGCTAGATTTGACTAGGAAACGGCTAGTTTGACTATGAAAGGGCATAATTTATTTAAATAAGTAAATTCAGTTATTAATTTCCTTACTAAAATAAACATAAATGGACAATTTTATAATTATAAATATATGTTAGAATAAGCGAGTTAATATATTATAATCATAAAATAATTCAAGTAATAGAGAATAGTTAATTATATTTTAATTAAATATAAGTTAATTATATTTTAAATAAAATATAAGTTAAAGGGACATTTAAATTCTTAATCTAAATTAAGTAAATACATGAATAAATTAATTAGCTATCAAATAGTTAATAAATATTAGTTAGTTGTATAAGTTAAAATAGAATAATCTATAAATAGTTAATTCTATTTTAAATATAAGCTAAAGGACATATTTTTATATATTAAAATAAAAGGATTAGTATCATATTCGCAGTCAAAGAGTATCCCTATAAAAATATTAGAGAAATTACAAT
>APFE030233644.1:216593-252792 GCA_000404065.3 Pinus taeda
ACTTAAGGGAGAAAATGACTAGGAGGAGAGGGTTGGGACTGAGCAACTACTGATCTTCCGGCCATCCTCTCTGTTGAGATTGTTCGGCATTTTTTCTCAAGGGCTTCCCTAAATTTCTGGTGATGGAATTGCGACACTCTAGCAACCACACTAGCTTCTTCGATGCAGACATGATTGGTTTTCTCCACATGTTCGGCTAAAGTGGAAGACTTGGTTCTCATATGCTTGAGGTCAGCTACATGCTCACTAATCCTTTGGTTAATGGAGCGACCAGTCTCATTAATATAGGGGTTCCCATGAAAACAAGGAATAATATAAACACCTTTCATGTCCTTGGGGTCAATAGGATCCTTCACATATCTGAGGGACTTACGAATGGTGTTAAGAGGTCTAAAGGTTGTAGGGACATTATGCTTCTTAAGAATCCTCGCAATCATATTTGCTCATTCAACTTGTCTTGATGATGAACCACACTAGTTGGTTCGAAACGCGTCGACAAAAATATCTCTGTGATTTTCGCTGAAGATTCTTCTCAAAATTGATATGGATCACATAAGCTTAAATTCATTAAATATTGTATTCTATTATAAAAAGAATTCTTGACATAAGAAAACCTAACCCTTTTACAGATGCAAGTTTAGTTTGATTTGGGTACTTTAAATTCGTAACTATATTGATTGTAATATCCTTAATGAACTATGTATCTAAATGATTCTGGCAAGTTTCGAAAGAACAAAGATTAGATTAATGTTCATTGTTGACCAAAGCTAGCTCAATGGGACTTGAGTATGTAAAACATATTACTAGCCAAATGAGGAGCAAATATTAATAGTTTATTGAGCAGTTCTTAGGTCATCTCCTTTTAGGAAACAAATGTGAAAATATATGTAGAAGAACGACTATTAGAATTTGTAGTGTTGTCTAGTAACCACGTTTATAGATGCAATTAGTGTCATTATGATGGAATGTATAACAATTAAAGCCATTATTGGAGGAGCATTAATGTACATGTAATGGCCTTCATTAAACTTATTAGATTAGATTGTTCTTATTACTTTAATTTTGTATTTATGTGATTCACCATTTCTTAATAATATAGGTTTGATAGATTATTTTTTGTTTATTCTACATTTGTTATGTTAAATGGTCTTCTCACTATTGGATCCTATATATTGAGGTCTTGAAGTATCTAGTCATCCATTTGAATCCATTGGTGTATTATCCATTTTAGTGGAGCATCATGAGCTTGAAAATTATTGCAACAAGGATTTAATGGTTCAAGCAAGTTCACAAGTAGAGTGTTGGATGAGTTATAATTTAAACTTCAAGTTCATAGCATTGGATGAGCTACGAGTACGTGTTTAAATTGTAGATTTTTTATTTTTATTTTTTGTATAGTATTTAAAGGAATCGACAATTGGGTCAGTTTTGCACTTGTATGACGTGGGGTCAATTCCAATATCTATCACTATAACCTCTAGGTGCCTACGTACACCCCTTTTGCAAACACAGTTAATGGAGGGGATTTGAACCCCAAATCTCATAGTTTACTCAATACTTCATAACTTGGTCATCGCCAATTGAGTTGCTCCTTAGGGGCTTGTAGGTTCTTATGTTAATTATTTGGTTGACACTTGGATTTTGTCATGGGTTTCCATCTTTTCATTAACTAACTATAGCAATGGCCTACACCAGATAAGGTTCCATGGTAACCTTTATTTGATGCTTTGTTTTCCACATGCATTTGTAATGAGAAAACCATCTCGTTGTATGTGGTGTTTGGAGCATTTGCTAAGCCTTCTGATCATCTTAAATGTGGGGCTAAATTCTTGGTTTGTTTGACTCAAGCATCCTATTTATTATTGACTCTTTTTTCTAGTTGGATCACATTCAATTTCAACTTGTATTTTTTCTTCTTCTGTCATTTTAGGGAGATTGTTCTTCCTTTGACAAAATTATGGATTTATGTTTATTCTTTGATTATTTGTACATAGACTTTGTTACACTTAGAATAGAGTCTCTTGTCTTTACTTCATTGATAGTGAAGAGGTTCATGTGAATTTGTTCTTTGAAACCTGTTACCTCAAAATCTAGCAAATCTTGTGAGGGGAGCTCACAAGGCAAGAGTTAGACCAAGTGGCAACATTATGAGGTGTGGCCCACTGTCACCACAGCCACCACCTCCTGCTCTTTAATGGATTATCACCATGAGGGAGGCTTCCCTGTGTTAGGTCACCTAAATGAATATAACAAGTCCTAGGCTTATATATGACAAGGAGAGGCATAAAAGTAATACTCAATTTAAGAACAGGGCTCAACTAGCTCAAACAAGGCAATGTGAACCCCCCAAAAGACCTAATTAGGGGACAAAGTGACCTAGGGTGCTAGAATAGGCAAGGTCAACAGGTTACCCAAGATCGTAAAGCAAAGCAAAAGCTTGAAATATATGAGTATGGTCAATTTTAGACACAACAAGCCTGAAGTTGAAGCATATGGAAAGAGTAGGGCTTACCTAAGGAAAAGGACGTTAACCCTAAAATGAAAGAATTAGACATGAGAAGAAGATGATTTTGAGGCAGTGACTTCACAACCACATGTTGAATCCCTCCAATAGGCAACATGTCAAGCCTAGTTGAATTCTAGCCCTAATCTTAGTTTAACGACATTCCTTAAGAGGTTGAAAATCAGTAGTAGTGGAGACAAATTAAGTTCTTCGGTGATTTATGGTGTGATCAACAATGTGAATAAGGCCAGTGCTTGACCTTGGGTGATGGACCTTGGGAGATCTACTTAGGGGAAAAGTCTAAACCTTAGGATGGAGTAAGGGAATATGAAAACCTTAGTTTTATACCCTAGCTACATTTTATTGTTAATTTCGCAGCTCAGGGACAAATTCCCTCTTTTAGATAGACTTTCTCATCAAAAAAGACTCCTAGTCGTTAGAAGAATTTAATTTGGTTAACGAAAAATATATTTTAATATGGAAACCCACATGTGAACACAAGGACAAGTCAACCCTAAGAGGAAATTGGACACCATTGGATGGCTATAAATACAAGTTAAGTGACCCTTATTTGCAGATCATCATCAAGCATTTTCTTCTTCTCTATTCTTTGGTTTGGCTCGCCCATGTCTGAAGTTGGTTCGCGAAGATTGGTTCGTACGAGACCGAGATTGCAAAGTCTGAAGTTTGCATGTGTGGATTAGGGTTTTAGTTCACAACTGTGGGGTTGTTACAAGAAATTTCCAGTTGTAGCCGTAGTTGCATGCATATAATCCTCTGTGTGTGCCTGAAACGCTTCAGCCGCATGTAGGATCACTTGCTCTGTGCGATCGAACCTAGGGTTTCTGATGAAAGTTGATCGTAGATGACCGCAGTCTGGGAAAGTTATCTCTAATCAATATTGTTGTTGGGCTCATACTTTTGGATATTGTTTCTTTGGTTTTGTTGGGTAATTTTGTGATTGAATAACTGGAATATTATACTCTTTCTTTGTTGAACATTTTATGACAATCTATTAAGAAGAAGAATTTGAAAGGGTTTTACCCCTTGTGGGGTTTTTCCCTGGGTCTCCAACCAATCCTAGTGTCTCTATGTTTGAATGTTTTTCTCCTATTGTTCCTTTATGTTCTGTTGCATTAATGATGATATTGTTCTTTCTATATAATTGCATATGTTGCTAATAATGTTATGATGTTGTGGGGTGAATTCAATATGTAAATAATGAAATGTAATTATCAAAGCAAAGAACAATATAGCCCTAAGAAAAATTAACATGGTATCAAATTTGGGTTGAAAAAAAGTGATTGAAGATCACCCTTGTGAAGACACCTTTGATGGAAGCAAGAGAAGATGAAGGAGACCTAAAAGAATGCTAGGGTTTGAAGGAAACCTTAAGTAATTTAGTTATTAGGGTTTGATGGATATCATGAGGTTAGGGTTTGGAAGAATCCCTGGAATATGATAAAGGCTTGAGTTTTACAGTTTTGAAACCCTAGCATGATCAATGAAAAGATGTTCTAACACTTATAACTGATTTAATGTAACCTTAGTTGGGATAGTGTCAATTAAGCTTGGTTGTTGATGAAGACGATTGGAAATATTGAAGGTAGCATTGTTACGTGGATAATGGACAGTACTAACTCTTGAAGGTTGGTTCAAGAGGGAGATTATAACCTCTCGTTAAAGATAAATACATTTTATAGTTATGCCTTCATGACATTATTCTTGTTTAGCTTTATTGTTTTGATTATTGTTTAGCCTTCTTACATATTTGTGTATTTGAATACTTCTAACCTCTAGATGAGATGTGATAAGCAAATCCTTCTTGAGGATCATTCTAAGGTGCAAGAAAAGAAAGTTAGTGTAGGAAGAGAATAGCTAGTGCTAGGAAAAGAAATAGGCACCTAATGGAAAGTTGACAAAGTGCTATAGTTGTCAATGAAAAATAAGTGCTACAAGTTGCTAACGTATTCGAATATTACAACATATGTATGGTATATTGTTTCAGTGTTATGATTTAGCTACAATATTGGATGGCAAAATAAGCCCAGAGCTATGAAGAGAATATCACCTTCATAAATGACTCATGGATGGATATGAAAGTAAGTTTGATTTCTAGTACATCTAATATATTGGTGCACTTGATATTTGGTGGATTTCCTGATTTTATAAAGCAGACTAGAAACATTGATTTAACTTTATTGTTAATGCTTGTGATAAGCATGGTATCCCTAATAATAAAATTGTAACAAGATGATTGATAATCTTGTTAATCTTGGCTAGGTTTTGATAAGCTTAGTAAATTTGACAATGTGACAAAAATGGATGCCCTGATTTGATGGTTGAGTAATGTGATAAAAAAGTGATGTTGTGATTATGATCCTTGAAGTATGAAGATACACTTATATGACACTAACCTTTGATGAATATTTGAAGATGTGTTCATTTGTGATAATGAAGCAATTAATGTTGATTTTGTTATATGATGCATATATGTTTGAGAACTTGATATAATTTGAGTATGTGATCTGTTAGTTTTGTTGATGCATGACAGTATTATGATAGACAGGTTGATGTCTCGAATGATGATGATTGAAGAAGCTTCCCATTCAGAGGGAGAAACTCTCTATAAGATACCAACACCTATTATTATTTGCAGTTAACGAATAGAAGGCTCTTAATTGTTGAAGCAAGGGTTCTGGATAGATAATCATCTGATGTTGATGAAGGAAGAAGCTTTGGCAAATTTTGGTCTGAGCATAAAGAGTTTCTCCTAGTCCAAGCCCCAACCGTTGGGAGAAAGGCTTAAAGGTGCGGCTATAGGCCTCCCAACCGCACAGAAGAAGGCTTATGGGTGCAGCGAACCTGTAGGATACAAAAACAAAAATCTTATGCATGAGACCAGAAGCGCACCAGGAGTATGACAAACCTACAGATATGAAGCAGATGATAAAGAGTTTTATGAGCAGGGAAGTTAAGGAACAATAAGATCTTCATAATGTTTGACTTGTAGAGAATCTTAATGTCTTGACTCGTTTTGTGTTTGCGGGAATTTATAATAATATTAGTATGTTATTTGTCTTGATCATTGGAGCTAGTATTAAGTAAAGGATTTCTCCTTAGTATGTAGTAATTTTATTTTGGCTATTGCAAAGATCTCATAATGAAAGGATGCCGAAAACTTATATGACTTTTCCTTGGTATATGCATTTACATTTAGTGGCAGAAGTGATTCATATTACAATCATGTGGATGACTTGATAAATTATGGTTTAATATTGCTTGGTAAATGATAGTTGTTGACATAACAATAGAGAAGGTTGTAACCTAGTACTTGAGTGTGAACTCTACCTAGTACTTGGATTGAAGAGTTTGACAATGATATTTTCATGCCTTCGATATTAATTTGGTTTGACATATAAGGCTTGATAAATAGTCTTGGTTGATTTGATTACACAATATTGATTTGTTTAAAGCTGGGTATATTGGTCTGGTTAGTGTTATGTTTGCAAAAAGCTTTGTATGGTTTGAAACAAGCTCTCCAAGCATGGTATGTCTGCATTGACAGCTACCTAGTGAAGCTTGGAAGTCGTGACAATTCAAACCTCTACTTCAAAGTGGTCCAAGGTATGCATTTGATTTTGGTTTTATATGTTGACAATATATTCTTGACAGGTAATGAGCCTTTGATGATCAAAGTAAGAGGGAGTTGACCTCCGAGTTCGAGATGAAGGATCTTGGCATGTTGCACTACTTTCTGGATAAGAAATCTGGAAAAGGAAAATATGTCGTGAAGCTATTGAAGAGATTTGGAAAGTGGGAATGCAAATCCTTGGACACCCCGATGGAATTAAATTTTAATAAATTATGCAGAGATGTTGTTGGATCTGAGTACCAATAATTGATTGATACATTGATGTTCCTTGTGGACATATGTATGGATATATACTTTGTAGTGAACACCTTGCGCCAATTCATGTCTAAGCCACTTCATACAAGTTGGGTTGTTGTCGATCACATATTGAAATAATCTGCATGGGACAATCAATCTTGGTCTAAAATACATTACAAGAGATGTACAATTGCATGGATGCACTGATGCTAACTAGGTTGGAAACATTCTTGATAAGAAGAGCACATATGGGTGCTACTTTAGCTCGAGATCTGCCATGACATCTTGGATGAATAAGAAATAGAAATTTGTAGCTTTAAGCACAGTCGAGGTTGAGTACATTGTTGCTAGCATGCTATCTGTGAGACAATTTGGTTAAGGAAGCTCTTTGGAGAGTTGCTTGAGCATGTTCTAGATATGACAGTGATAGATTGCAACAACAAGACTGGGATCCGATTGGTAGAGTTGTATATTGTTGGTATAGAGATATCTTCGTAGAGTGAGACAATGTTGTTGTATAAGACAAGCTTAGGCTTGTGGTTGCTACCTCTGTGGGAGGGAAGATGAATAAGGTATCCTTTTATGACATGTTTTTGCGCTAACATAATATTTGATTTGGTGTTTCGTGTGAATAGGAAAACATATTGTTGCTTGAAAGAACTACATAAAGCAATATGATTAAACTCTTCAGTGAATTGTTTACGTTAGTACCATATACAAGCACTTTGATATGTTTCTGATCTACAAAGAGTAACATGGATTGATGGATGTGACCCTCCTAGGTAAAGGTCTGGGTTGATCGAGGACACTAAGCTAGCTCTTCCCCCCTTGTCTAAGCTCCCAGGGAGAGTAATTGAGTTGTAAAGCTCCTAGCATTGAGGGACCTCTGGATTTGATAGAGTATACCCCAGTTGGCATCTGTCTTTCCCACCCATCTGGCCAATGGGTGTTGGCTACTTGAGTTAGGCATGATCCTTACTATTTATGGTAAGTGGTATCCTACTCAAGCCAGAGGTGCAGGTGTTCTACCACATGACTCTTAAAGGGTCATTGTTGGGAAGATCAACATGAAATAGGATGGTTGTGATCCTTACCTTGTATAGCAAGTGGTATCTCACACATTGATTGCACAATGGGATGGTTGTGATCCTTGCTTGGTAAGTGGTATCTCGCCTATTGCTCAATATAGGGTGGTAGCCAAATGCTCCCATGTGAGATGACTTGGGGTGAGAGTGTCCCATAGGACCTTCCTCTTTGTCATTGGATTTCGGGTGGTAGCATTGACTCCCCACTAGAAGAGATTCACAGGTCGTAAAATTGGGCTCCCTCCTGGCAATGATTTCGGGTGGTAGCAGTGGCTCCCCGATGGATAGAGGGTGGTAGCTTGGGCCCCCCTCTAATGTCATATTCTTCTTCATTTAGATTTGAGAGTGTTCAACATACAAGCAGAGATAACTAGGGATGAGCAGAGATGATCAAAGATGACATTTGATGATGACGATACATTTGTGATGGGACATATGTTACAGTCAGTAATTTCTCCCTAGTTGAGAGGGAGTGTTAATTTGGCAGCTCAGGGACAAATTCTCTCCTTTGGACAATCTTCCTCATCAAGAAATACCCCTCCTAGCCCTTGGAAGAATTTAATTTAGGAAAAATATATTTTTGATATCGAAACCCACATGTGCACAAAAGGATAGGTCGGCACTAAAAGGAAATTGGACACCATTGGATGGCTATAAATACAAGTGACCCTCATTTAGAGACCAACATCAAGCATTTTCTTCTTCTCTTTTTTGGTTTGGCTTGCCCAGCTCTGAAGTTGGTTTGCAAAGATTGGTTCGTACAGGACCGAGATGTAGGGTCTGAAGCTCACACATGTGGATTAGGGTTTTTGGTTTGCAACCACAGGGTTGTTACAAGAAATTTTTAGTCATAGCTGCATGCATATCAGCCTCTCCATGCAGCCAAAATGTTTCAACCGCACGCAAGATACTTGCTCTATGCTGCTGAGACCCAGGGTTTCTGGTGATAGTTGTCCGTAGATGACCGTAGGTTGGGAAAGTTATCTCTGATCAACATTGTTGTTGGGCTCATATTTTTGGATATTGTTTTTTTTTGTTTTGCTAGATAGTATTGTTATTGAAGAACTGGAATATTGTACTCTCTTTGTTGAACATTTTATGACAATCTAATAAGAAGAAAATTTTGAAAGGGTTTTCCCCCTTTTGGGGTTTTGCCCAAGTCTCCAACCAATCCCGGTGTCTCTATGTGTGATTTTCTTCTATTGTTCATTTATGTTCTATTGCATTGATGATGATATTGTTCTTTCTATATAATTAGATATGTTGTTAATAATGTTATGATGTTGTAGGGTGAATTCAATATGTAAATAATAAAATGCAATTATCAAAGCAAAGAACAATATAGCCCTAAGAAAAATTAATAGTTATGAGGGAATAAAGTCGATGAGGAGAGATCAACATGAAGAATCGCTTATGGAATTGTCACACAAATTCTTAAAGGGTAATGCATGTAATACCATTATTAAGATTTTGTAGAAAATATCAATAATAACTAGCACATAGAAACCCTAACAATATTCATTCCATGTAATAGCCATAAACGATATTTCAATACAAATAATACTTACAAGAAAGATGCATGAACTTCATCCGGATTGGATATTATATTGTTTGGAATCCATCTTGATTCTTTCATAGTGGAGAAAGTGGAGGAATCAGCTCACGGGACCACTTTTACCTACGAGACCTAGTTTGGCAAATTGAGGTCTAAGACCTTTTGAGAGCATTTTGAGGTATCAAATGATATTTTTGGGGGGTAAAGCTTTTCTACTTTAATGTATCACCTTTTTTTTCATATTCTACACAGAGATCTTTCCAACGGTGCAAGAATTGTCTCAATTGGAGTCCATATGCAAAGTTATGCCACCTGGAAATTGACCTTTTTGTTTTCACCACCATACTTCAAGAAGATGCCATGTTAGCCCCCATAACTCATGGAAAAGCGGCGAGCCACATGATTATGATGAAGAATAATAGAATATTCCATGTTGCAAATTTGGTTAAGAGTTGAGGTGAACAAATCTAACCACTAGTAGGCTATTGCGTTGCATTATAATCGAGACACTAGGAGGAAAAGGGGTGTCATTCTTTTCGAGTGCACTTGTTCCATATATGAGCAAAGTAGCCATGCGGTATAAGGAGAGAGCACACAGAGGATTTGTGCACTATAGTAGCCCATGTCAATGTTTTTGCAACATTGGACAAACATTCTCCCATGGGGTTGCATTGATTTGGTTAGGGGGAATGATACATTCATCCATGGGACCATACTGATTTGGCTAGGGGTGAGTGGCTCAGGCGCAGTCTTCCTCCCATGGGGCCATGTTGATTTCGCTAGGGGAAATTGGCCCACAATACTCACATTTCTTGCTTCAGGATGGAGTGATCTATTTTTAATAGATCGGGTTTGATTTGTTTATCTAATGGGGATTTTTACCCTTCGTGGAATAAACAATTCTAGTTTAATGTTGAGTTGTAATATAGGCTCCATAAGTGAAGGGGTTTCATATGATGAGGTGCCTCTTTATGGCTCTCCACTCAGCATTAGAGCTCTATATAAATAGACAAGCATGTGAGACAAATCTTCAACATAGTAAGCTCATTCAATTTTTTCCAGTGGAGGATAAATTCAGCGAAAGGAGAAATGTATTTGCTAAGGTTCATCTTTTATCTCTCTTCATCATTTTCATACTTGTTCTTGAAGGTTGCATGTATGATCCTTATAGTCGATTTTTGACCAGCTTTGGCAGTGGCACTTGTGAACAGTTGACCAAGTTTGACTAAGGTTGACCGCAATTATTTGACTAAAATTTGATTGTAGAGTTTGATTGCTCGTGCAAGTTGACTGCAAACAGTTGATAGCATACCATTGAATGTAGGGTTGAGTTTGAACAGAGTTTAATTTTGACTAGTTTGACCAGTGTTGACTTGCAACAATTTGACCAAATTTGAATGGTATTTGACTTGTATTATTGGCACAAATTTCCAAATAAAATTTATGATTCGTAAACCTTATTGAAAAGACAATTTCTCCTCAAGAAAATATGGATGGGTTTTCTCCCATTGTTAGGTTTCCAAGGGTAAAAATATTGTGTCTATTGTGCATGGTAGTCTTTCTATGATCTTTATTGTTTTCGCTACATTTAGTTGAGATTTTTTGTGTAATTATTCAATAATATCAATGGCATGAGAAATAGTTTGAAAATCATTAGGAAGTAATTATCAAATCAAAAAATTGTGGTCAACTGCACATTCTATAGATTTTCGACATGGTATTAGAGCTTTTTTAATATCAGCCATTGATTTCAACGTCAAATTTCAATATTTAGTAGCTTATTTAAACTTTAGATCTCTTATCAAGATGGTGCCCAGTCTCAAAGTAGAAGACAGGTTAGATGGTGCTAGAAATTTCAAATCTTGGAAGACCAAGATAATCCTTATCTTGGATGAAAATGAGATTCAGAATTATGTGAAGGAAAATGTCTCAAAACCACAAGGTGTTGAGAAAAAAGCTAGGCATAAAAAGAATGAAGTAGAGGCTAAAAGGATCTTGATAGATTCCATAAAGGACCATTTGATTCCACATGTTGCAGAGGTGAAGACTACCAAAGAAATGTATGATGCCTTGGTAGGTTTGTTCAAGAGTAAGAACACTATCAAGAAATTAGCCTTGGGGCATCAACTCTGTAGTATCATGATGTCTAGATCAGATTCAATTGCCACTTATCTCATGAGAGTCTCCCAGTTGAGAGATCTTATTAGAGCCATTGGAGATTCCATTGATGATGTAGAGCTTGTTATAGTGACTCTTAATTCAGTTCCTTCTAAATGGGATCCATTTGTACAAGGTATTTGTGCATGAGCTGAGCTGCCCAAGCTTGATCAACTTTGGATTAATTGTCTCCAAGAGGAGACCATAATGTTGTCCAAGAACATGTTGCAGACATCTTAGGATGACAAAACCCAAGCCCTTGTAGCTCATGCAAGGAAATGAAAAGGAAGAAGAAATTTTGATAAGAAAAATACAAGTGTAAGATCAGCTCAAGTTCAAGAACAGAAGAAGAATGATCTTTCATATATCAAATGCTTCAAGTGTTATACATTTGGTCACTATGCTTCCCAATGTCCTCAAAAGAAAAGGAAGGGAAAGCAACATGATTCAACAACCGATGTTTATGATGATGATGAGCATCTACCACAAAAGAAGACAAGGGAATCTAAACTTGATGAGATTGTAGACAAACTTTAAAAATAATATTTCTTTGTATCCACTCTTTCAGGCATTAGTATTGACAATAGTGATATTTGGTTAGTGGACAATGTTGCTTCTAGGCGCATGAAAGGCTTGCGAGATTCTCTCACATATTTGACAGAGAAGGATTCAACATCACAGGTGGAACTTGGAGATAATACCAAGTATGCAATGAAAGGAGTTGGGACAACATTGTTTCAACTATAGTCCAAATATTCTCTACACAAGGGATGTATTGTTCGTACAAGGTTTGAAGAAGAACCTGCACCCTATTTTAGCATTCGAGGGTAGAGATTACAAATTTTCATCTATAGATGGTCAGGCTCTTGTATGGAAACATGAGGGATTGGTGTTCGAGAGAGAGGACTATACAGATTGTTATGACATCCATCCCAGGAATTGGTACATCGTTGTATAATTTTATGTGAGTTATGGCATCGAAGATTTCCTCACCTACATTATAGGGCTTTGCCAACATTGAGAAACATGGTTACACATCTTCAAAAGCTCCAAATAAAACATGAGAGTGTTTGCAGGGGTTGTGCACCTAACGAGAATGTCAAGGGATCTTTCTCGAGCAGTGATAGTAGGTCCAAGGGGATCTTTGATCTAGTGGATTCAGATGTAGGTGGACTTGTGACAATATCATCTTTGGGTGGTTTCTTGTACTATGTGACATTCATTGATGATTTTCCCTGGAAGACTTGGATCTACTTCATGAAGACCAAGGATGAGGTCTTCAACAAGTTCTAAGAGTTCAGGGCTCAGGTAGAGAACTTGTTAGGGAAGAAGATTAATGTTTTGAGGTTAGATAATGGAGGAGAGTATAGTTCCAAGTGTTGATTTTGAAGGGAAATTAATATAAACAGTTTTCTGCCATATAATTGCTTCTAATGATACAATTATATCTTTAGCACATTCCAAATCATTAAGTAATTATACTAAAATGTTAACCATAAATACAGTAGGGTAGTAGAGATCACAGTAAAACAATGATGCACAAAAGACAAATTTATCTTAGGAAAACCCAACAATATTTTCTTAGGAGAAATCATCCAATTCAATCAAATGTACATCTAAATTTTTCTTGTCAAAATATAGTCAAATTGACCGACCTACTTTCTAAGTCAAACGTAGTCAAAGGAGAGAAAATTCAAGCTCTTGTTCAACTAGTCAAGTTTGGTCAACTGGTTGAATTTTGGCCTATGTTGCTCCTTGTCGACCATAGTCAAAGAGGCTGAATTTCGACCTTGCAACTTCTTCAAAAAATTCATTCAAACTGTACAATTGACTTGCAGTTAACCTTGGTCAAATTGATTCGGTCAACGTCCATATTTCCACCCAAATATTTGGTCAACGTTCAATCAAAGATACCCAAAATATTCGCTCCAGTAACTAGTCAAAAATTCCAAGCCGAAGTAGCCCAAAAATGTTAAGTCAAAGCTGGTCAAACATATATAAAGCAAGTCAAACTTTGTTGTTCAACTTCAAATGCCTTCCTTCTACTTTTCACATGTGAACAAAAGTCTTCTTCTTGGACAGATTCGAGTTGATGAGATGTCAAATAAGGAGGTCCCAATTAGACCTCAAACCATTTGGTGGAGTCCCAGCAGTGGGTCATACGGTAATGCTTTGACTACGGTTTCGCACAGAGGTAAGTAAGATGTCCATGTTGGTAGCAAGGGTGTGACAGCTGCAGTAAGTCAAGGAAGGTGCATGAATGATTCTAACACACAGAGAGTGGGGTGAGTGCGCCCCTTGGAAACCTGTAATAGTACGCGGCTTGGAAGGGACCACACGAGCGAAGATGCATCGCAAGCTGGAAAGCAAGTTAGCAAACAATCCAAAGTGATGGTTAAACCAATCATCGCATTTCAATAAGATTCATACATACTTATACAGAATAGCCGATACATGCATGCATAAGCAAACAAATACATATATCATTTAGAGTAACCAAGATAGTTGGAATACAATACGACATATGCATGAAAAGTGTTGGCTCTGTTATATTAAGAAGTGTAAGTTCTGGTCATACAATACATCCATGTCCAACCACTAGTTCCGATAGCAGAACATTACAGTCACAACTGCCTACTCCTCTAAAGAGATATACTAGCTCTGCGTTGTGGAAAAGCCAAGATGCGTTACAATATTGTCTAAGCTTTCTCTAAGATACTCCTATCGAAGCTTGGTTGACCAAAAGCCTTTACAATGAATTATGAGGTACTATTTATAGCAAAGGGTGGGGTGACCCTTGACATTCCCCTTTGAGACCGTTCATCTATCCTCATGACTCTTCAACTATTCTATGATTGTTACATTCAACTATCGACACTTGAACTTCCACTTGACAAGACATTACATTACAATGCACATGTACCCATGTGGGACAAAATGGCTTGAGCAAGCCATGCAAGAAATCACTAACACTCGGATCGTTGTGGTGAGACCAACTCTTTGACATCCTTATAATGGTTGATGGTGGCGAACTGATGCCAAGTTTGGTTGTCCGTGATGGTGTCCGTGCGCTCAATGGTGACATCTCACTGAAGCAAACTCTTGCCTCCATTGCATCTGGGTACACTGATATGGCTCCTCTGTCCAACGCGTCTGATAGCATGCACTTGGTCATCCTGGTGCAACCGAACCAGCAACATGTTGATGCATAGTGTCTACGCTTATTTCCAAGCATGTTCTGGTGGTCGTTTGCATCAACTTGTCGAAATACATGTTCAGCTCCAGTCGGACTTGCTTCTTGTCTTCACCTCGATGAGTATGCTCAATGGGTGGGATCGCATGTGTGCGCACAATGACATGCATGTTGATGCATTCCCTTGCATGAGATCAACAACACTGCTCACCCTGTCTGCTCCCTGCCAGCTGTTGAGATGGATATATAACTTGTACAGACACAATTTCATTTGTGCATGCATGTTGCGCCCATTGTTGTACATGTTCCTGTTGTAACTCATTCTCTCGTCTATGCAGCTCTTGTTCTTCTTTGAGTTGCTGCTTCAGCACATGCAACTCCTCTGTTCCATTCTCTGTCGACGTGCGATCTTCATGTCATGTTGTCACCTCATAGCCTGAGTCTCCAAAGTTGTTTTCATCACAAGTGGATCTTCTTGAGCTTGCAACTTTGTTCCGCCTTTGTGTTGTCAACTGCCTTCCTTTTTTGTTCATTGCATCTAGTATGTTGCCTTCAGCTGTTATTGATGGTGCTGCTTGTTGCGATGTTGTTGTCATCATATCTTGATGTCCTTGTCTGCGAACAACTTGACGTCTTTGTGAGTAGGCAAGTTCATAGACACTTGATCCACTACATCCCCAAGTGTGCTCTAAACAGTGTCTTCGACTCTGCTCTCCTGGAAACCATTATGCATGTGTTGTTGTGGGGCAGATGAAAACCTGTGATACCTAGAGACATGGCAACACTAATGGCAAGCAATCTGTCAGTCGAAAACCAAAACGAACTTGAGAACTGACTTGCAACATACCTGTGTGACTAATCATGAAGATTGTGCAATTTCCGTTGGGAGGTCGAGAGAGTGACTGCCAAAACTACGCAAGGCACAGTCCAGGCTGTCAGGAGGTTGACTGACTACTAGAACTACGCAATGCACAGTCCAGCCTAGCCTGCTAAGGACTGAAACTGCGCAATGCGCAATTTCAGTTAGCAGTGACATGCAACCAGCAAACTACATATGCAGCGTCTAGGGCCAACATGACACTACCTCCAAGAATTGCGCAATGCAAACCTGGAGGTCAGTGCCTGGCTAGACTTGCACAATTTCTGAAGGGAAGGTAGAGCCTTCACTTCCGGAAATGTGCAGTGCTAGCCGAGAAAGGCATGATCCGAGCCAAGACAGCCCAGTCCGGCCGACGGGCAGCTAAAAACATAAGAAGTGTGAATGCATGATGAGATGAGTGAAAATAAGAGTGAATGATCATTCATGCAAACAACAAGCATAGGATGTAGAAAACGAGAAAGCATGCATGTGTGTGAAGTGAGTTGCCACAATGGCGACCGTCCGTGCAAAACAGTGTCATGCATGCGACAGCAGTGAGATGTGAACAAAAACTGAAACGGTGCTTCTACAAGCTAACATACATTAAAACAACAACAAGCGCTCACTGAAATAAAGCAGACAACACTCACACAAAGTGAAACACAAAAAGCAACAAAAACACAACTCAAGACATGAAAAGCGGGCTTACCCCAAAAAAGTTGAGTTGAATGTGCCGACGACTCCTAGATGTAATGTGGGATGTCAAAGCTACAAAGTCAATGCGAGGAATGAGCTCTACAGTGTTCGATTCATGAGTTTTGATAAAATCGAAGTTGTGACGTGCATGCCACAAATCTAGGAAGAGTGACACTTGGTGGGAAGTTTCTGAAATAATCCTTGCATGTAATCTCCGGCTACTAAAAATAGATCCCTAAATCAAGGGATGCCTCTGCATGTTGCCTTGGGAGAAGCAGCCCATGCATGCAAATCAGTGTTGCTCGTTCTCGGAGGGAACCGATCAACCCAACTGTACATGCAACAATCTACTCAGCTGAGGGGGAAAACTGTGCATTTATGGGAGGGAGTTGGGCTAGCTACCCAAAGGGATAGCGCAATTTCTGGGCAGAGCAGCTGACTGCTGCCTAGAATTGCGCAATTTTTGGGCTGAGCAGCTTGGGAGGAATTGAGTAATTTTCTCAGTGAACAATGACAGCCAGATTTGCACAATTCTGGAGCCCTGTCGGCTGCCAGACAGAATTGCGCAATTTCTGGAGGGAAGGTTGTTGCCCTCCAGAATTGTGCAATTTCTTGAGGGAGCTGCTCAGCCTGCAGCTGGACCAAGTCCGGAGAAACAGCCTGTGAGTGGAATGCAACAAGCTCTCATGGACAAGCTTTCATTCTGCAAGAAAATCACTGAAGCTTGCGTACTTGAAAAGGCAAGAGATGTTGATGTGAAAGTTTGGTAGGGAGGGTCCAAAACGAAGCTAAGGAAAAATTTTGGAGCATGGTTGTAGCCGCTACAACACTTGACGACACACTAGTATAACTCCAGCTCTCTAAATGGACCTTGTTCATGAAAAGCAAGTCTAACACCTCTGAAAATATTGTTCAGTTCTTAGTTCATCTTGGTTTCCACACTAGCTCAATTGTAAGATATAGTGTCTGCCAAGCTCTTGGTCGATTGACAAACATTCCAAGCCAAGGCAACACAGTTGTTTCGATTGGGGTTGAGGGGTATATTGGTGCACAAGCACCATAGTCGTCAAAATCTTAGTTTCATCTCTGGTGTTGCTCTGCTGCCAGAAGGCCTGGACAGTAAATCGGCAGAATCACGCAGGAACACAAGCATCGCTCCGCTACCAGTGAGCCTGGTTAGTACCCCGGTGGAGTTACTTGCATCACCTCTTTGCGCAGGAAGCCTTTCTCTTCTTTCGCCTTATTCATTTTTCATTTTCTTTTTATTTCTTCACTTTCATTTTTTCATTTTCATTTTCATAATTGTGCATAAAACTTATTCATTTCAGAGGCAGAAGAGGGATCCTGACTTATTGAGAGTAGAAGAGGTTGTTCCTTCAGAGAATTAGTTTATTATATACCTCGGACGTGCATGTTCAGGTTTTTCCCCTCACCTTACTCTACTTGACTGAGCTACCAAGGGTTAACCCAAAAACAACCGACTAGAGTAGGTGACACTAGTTAGCGCACAAGCGTTTGTGTTTTCACCAAGGTTCCCTTCGAATAGTCTGTATTTTCCGTCAACGTATCATGGAATAAAAGTAACAAGTTCTTCATACAGAGGCAGGATGATAGATAACCAAGTGGTGATAGCTGCACAAGGCCTCTTGTACTTTACCCAGCTTGTTTCAAGAGTCATGCATGGTTTCATGTGAAACTAACCTACGAACAAAAACAATCAAGAAAACAACATGGCAAAGCAAAATCAAAAGTAAAAGCAAACGAGTAAGCAAAAAAGCAAGCAGACAAACAAACAGGCAAAGCAAGAAAGCAAACAAGCATGCAAGCAAACAAAATGAAAGCAACACTACTCTTACTCCTAAGCTAATGGTGCATGGGCCTGATCGCATGAAGTGATATTTCCAATCCAGCCACCAGCACATTGGTTGACCCATGTTGGTGAAGGATACCCAGTTGTGCGAACTAGAAGATGTGAAAGATACAACAATGAAAACGGACACACTCCAAGCTTACAAATGTCCATAGAACAAAAATGAGTGAAAGCACATGACATGCACTATGTGGACTTGCCATGGTGCTGTGCTACATTGTTGAGTGTATGCATTCCCTTGACTGTGACATGCAAGCAAACGTGAGAAAGGTAGACCACTTACGTTGCACAAGTGTTCTTTCTATGTCAGATTCCTCCAATGCATGAGTGATGGGATCATGTAGTTCGAGTGGAGGAAGTGAAATTGGACTATTGGATTGTTCTTTAGTGCATACAGATGAGTGATGAGGAGCCTCTGGTGTTTGAACAATTTCCTGATCGGAAGTGAGACCAACCTCAAAATAGCAAGGGCCTAACATAACCATCAGCGCAAGCTGAAGTGCCTTGACAGTCTGGGGGGTTTCAACTTCGTCGATAGATAGATCATCGTAGACTAATGGCTTAGATGGATTAACAATGAGTGAATCAACATCATGATCAGATGATGAGGTAAAGGGATCACGACAACCAAGATCAGAAAACTCAGGATGTTGGTCAGCATCTTCATGATTTGATGAATCACACAGAGGGGTAGATGAGAAGAAAGGATGTTCACCCACTGCGTTTTCGGAAAAA
The DNA here is from genome assembly GCA_000404065.3 of Pinus taeda. Lineage (NCBI taxonomy): Eukaryota > Viridiplantae > Streptophyta > Pinopsida > Pinales > Pinaceae > Pinus > Pinus taeda. Next base: position 235,139 of record APFE030233644.1, read on the forward strand.
GCAGATGAAATATCAAGTGGATTTTCAATGAATGATTGGTCCTCTCCGTCATCAGATGATGGACTGATATTTGGTGTGTCCTGTGAATGATCAACAATGGGTGCATCCGTGGATGGAGATACACATGAAAAATCAGGGATGATAGGATCATCAAGGATGTCAGGAAAAAATGGAGGAAGTACGGACAGACAGGGATGGTCCCTTACTGTCGGTGGATGTTCAAGCTCCCTGTCATGCTCTTCATGAATGCCAGGGCATGTTGGTTGTGCAACACCAACTTCGTCAATAGATCGATCCTCGTTCAAAACAAGTGCAGAATCTGGAATGGAAGAACACAAGACAGTGTCATTTGGAGGATGATCAGAATATGAAGACGAAGGTTGAGGTACAAAATACATGTGATGAGGTATGGGACTCACAACCAAGTCTGCGCAAAAATCGGAAGGAGCGATGGGAGGACGTGACTGTTCAACAAATGTGTGTTCATGCTCTCCCACATCACTTTGTGATGGTGGAGTTGTTTGATCAAGGGACGGCGGACAATCACTTATGACAACGACTGTGTCCATCAGCAATTGCACAGATCCTTCACCAAAGTATGCTGAGCGGGGTTTGAGCTTGAACTTCTTCTTGGGATGGGCATATTTCTTAAGACAATACTCGAATCTATCCCAAAGAAGGGAAATTTCATCTGGCTCTTCAGAGCTTGAAACTACAAATCACGAAAGCGCTGCCAAAGATCCATAGGCGATTCATGCGGAGCCTTTCGTTTTTGTAACAATTTTTTATCAAGATATTCTGGATCAAAATGATAGAAAGTGTCTTCAGTGAGATCACAGAAGTGCTCCAGTGAGTGCACGTTGTCAGCTGGTAGGGTGCACAGCCACCGATGTGGAGATTCGCGAAGTGTGTATGCAAGTAGCAAACAAGCCTGTTCGTCACAACATCGATCATCCTTGTGAATCAAGACAAGGAAGTCATGTAAGAACTCAAGCCAGGCCACTTTGCCTTCACCATCATACGTGAATGTAGACAAGAAATCAAAGTAACTCACTGGTTCTGCACCCCTACGTGAACTATATGTGCCTTGACTGGTTCTGCACCCCTCAAGTAACTTACTCCAACTAGTTTTGCAACTATCCCTTAAGATATGGTTGTGCCATCTGACCCTGATCCATTTACTACTAAAATTTGTGGGCCCTTGTAGCAAGGGTATTGATCCATGAGGAAAAATTTGCCTGATGCTACCCTCTAAGGATCCTACCCAAATCTCTGCAAATCTATAGCTCAAGATCTCCCCACCTCTCTCCTGGAGGTATAATTGCATACAAAGTGAATTCTTCCTCCAAGCTGGAAGACAAATCATCAACCTCTATCGAATTTGTTGCCTGCTTCTGCTTCTCCTTCTTGTCCTTCTTATCCAGACACTAGGTACTGTAGTGAGAAAACCCACTACATTTGAAGCACTTGATCTTCAATAGATCTTTCTTCTTCTTTTCTCCTCCCTGTGATCCTTGTTTCTGAATGGGAGGTTTCTTTGCCTTCCCCTTGGATGCAAGGGCTACATTCTCCTCATCCTTCACACTCTTCGGTCCTTTTCTATTGTTGTCGCTGATATTACTCTCAATCAGAGCAAGCCTCATTTCTTCCTGTGTGAAATCAACCCACAGTTGATCCCATCCAAGTAGTTTATCTCATCCAATAATACCTTGGAAAAAAGTATCCCACTCCTTGGTGAAACCATTGAGAGTTGTACACACTAGATCACTCCCTTGAGGTGTCTCTTTGATTGTTACAAGCTCATCTCATACATTATGAATTCGAGTGAGATAAGGAGTGACTCCTTCATCCTTATTCACCCTACTGGTCCTAAGCTTCTCTTTCAAGAACATCTTCCAGTTCTCAAAAGGATTATGGAAAAGTGTGACGATAGCATCCCACATTTCTTTTGTCATATTCTTGGCAGCTAAATGTGAGACTATATGATCTCGAACTCCATCGAGGGTCAATTGATTCTCCTTGGCCATCTCCTTATTGTAATTCTCTAACTATTGCAGATATGCAGGTATTGTTATAACTCTTTCTGCATATGTCTTCAGACCATTCTCATCTAGCAGGAAAGACATTTTATCTTTCCAGATACAATAATTTGAGGCTCCATCTAGCCTATCTTGATCTTGAAGTCTTACTAAACCCATTTCTACAAAAATCAAATCTTAAAAAATAACAGGAATCTCCTCCCTTTCCTACTCAATTGTCTACTCTGTTACTCGCACTCTCTCCTGGAATGCACAGATATGCTTTGCTACTACCTTCTACTATTGGAAATCACAAATCACCTCTTGAAAATTGGATCTGGAAACCCTCTAAGAGATTCCTCTATGTGTGCTTTTCTCTTCTGCCCAGCATTGATTCTGCTACTACAAAACTGCTACAAAAATCATTGCGCCTAGATCTACTCAACGAACTCTCTGATATTCTCACCGGATCAATTTGGTCAACTACTGACTTAAGTGATAACCTGAGCTACGCTTCTCTCTAATGAGATTAGCTTGCTTGCGCGTAGAGGTACAAAATCCGTGCGTTGTTGTCTCTGTCTGTAGAGGAACAGTATCGATCCTGACTGCCTCTTTCGCATGACCTGGAGAGGCATAGTCCGTGCTACTAGAAGGCCTCTGAACTCCTCCCTCAAGACTACAACTGCTTCTCGGCAACACCACACCTGCAAATCACTGCAGTTGAGGAACTGTGAATTTTATGTTGCCTGCAAACTAAAAATCAAACCTTTCCTCTATTAATTCGCACTTTTGGCTAGCCTTTGTGCAGATACATATTTTTTTCCCAGAGGCTCCCTCTGAAGCTGCAAAATTTCTCCCTCATCATTGAGTCGTTGGTATGTCTTCAAACTGCTTTTATACCATGTGAAAATTCCTTGAAATGAAACAATTGAACTTTATTCTTCTAACTGATTAATTATGCAATTTATTTTGTTACGACAAAATAACAAATAAATCACACTGCAATTTCTTCACAATAAAAATGTTGCGGAAAATAAAAATTGGAACTGGGAATATAGAGCACACACAAACAATAAAATTGACACCGTTATTTCTGGACAAATGTCCCCAGAAAACCCAATGTGGGAAAATCGATGTAGTGGATGAGGGTTTATTATTATTCTTCAACAGCAAAAATTTGAGTACAAATTTGGATGCCAAACTGGCAATCCTCTCCTAAGAAAATACTAGAAAAATTATGAAGGGAATTTTCCCCTTCTGCATAAGAAATACTACAACAAACTTCCATTGAAACTAGTCTCGAAATACGCATGTGCAAGCCTTTGCATAGCCTGTAACTCGCACTTCACGGAATTACCTCTGAATCAAACATCTTGCGTGTTGTTGCCTCTGGAATTGATTCTCTGACCCCCTGGAAAATTATCTTGGCCTCTGGTAACTGAATCGATCTCTCCTCTGGCTAAATCAAACTGCTACTTGAGGCTCTATGTGGGCCTCTATGTAGCCTCTTGTGGAAATAACTCGACCTCCTCTCGCTGACTCTTCCGACACTGGAGGTAGTGGTACTTGATCTCGATGTGCTTCAACCTGTAATGGAATAATGGATTCTCTGAAAGCTTCACACAATTTTGGTTGTCACAATAGGTCACGGTTAATTTCAGCACTTGATGAAACAATCTTGCAAGAAGCTTCCAAAGCCATACCGCTTCACAACTCGCAAAACAAGCAGCAATATACTTAGCTTCAGTTGTGTTGAGTGCAATAAAGTTGTACTTCCTACTCATCCAGTATATCATAGTGGAGCCCAAACTGCAACAACATCTCAATGTGATTTTCTCGTCCTCGGTACATCCAACCCAATCAAAATCTATAAATCCATGCAATTGTACTTCACCATCTGATACATATCTCAATCCATAACTGATAGTTCCATACAAATATCTCAAAATATGTTTCGCTACAATCCAATATACATGCCTAGGCTCTACCAATAACTGACTTAGAGTGTTCACTACATAACAAATATTAGGTCTAGTGTCAACCAGATAGTTCAATGATTAAATCAGCTAACAATGCATAGAGGGATATACCAAGTTTGAATTAGAGTCTCGTAGCTTCTTCAAAGCAGTCACCATGGGAGTATCCATGGACTTGCAGTCCATCATCCCAAATCTCTAAAGGATCTTAACAATGTACTTTCCTTGTCCAAGGAAGATTTCCCCCATTTTTTCCATACTCTAATCCCAAGTGGTAATGCATTAAACCAAGATCTTTCATCTCAAATTCAGAAATAAACACCCTCTTACATTGGGAAATGAGGTTCTCCACTCCTGTTAGAAATAAATCATCAACATATAGTAGAAAAATCATGGCCTCACTTTCAGCAACCTTGTAGTATAAGATTGGATCAACATCACTCTTGGTAAAACCAAGACTCATCAAATATCCATCAATTCAAGAGTACCATGCCCGAGGTGCCTACTTGAGTATGTACAAAGTTTTCTTCAGTCTACAAACATGAATTGCCCTCTCATGTACCTCAAATACTTTAATGGTTAGTTAAATCTCTATCATTTAATTTGTCAACCTGGGGTTTCGTAAACTGGCGAGGTATACCTGTACTATATGTACTAGGTGGTTATCTTTCAAATTAGATTAATCTAAATGCAATTAAAACTAAGAAATTAAATCAATCTAATCTAATTCAATCCAAACCAAACATAAAGAAACTAAAATCACAGTTGCATAAATGAAAATCATGCCACTTATAGAATTGAAAGCACTCTTACTGAAAGGAAATCACACTCACACTTGCATAATTGAAAGCACACTTGCTGAAAGGAAATCACACTCACACTTGCATAATTGAAAGCACACTTGCTGAAAGTAAAATCACACTTACATGAAAAGAAATAAAATAACAAAACTATATTATGTTACCAATGCACAAAGATGTGCAAATTGTGGTTGATGGGGGCCCTCCATTCCTCAACAAGCACACCAAACTACCATCACATCTTCAAAGTAACAATATGTTGAAGAATCTTGGACTGAACTATTTTATTGATTGGAAAAATATAATACATAGATAGATAGATGGGTTCCTTTGAAATATCCACCCCTATTTATACAAAAACTGAGGATGACTGATCAATAAATGTAGATCCCTCAAATCTCTCCTAAATCCACATTTATCTCATGTGGTTACAACTAATCTCCTAAAAATGTGAGATACATATCCTCTCAAAATCCTCTCATCTTTCTCCTTTGAATATGCATAGATAATGATTCTCATCTTCTATAATTACTCCACAAATATTCATGAGTTGGAACTTGAAATTCGAATTTGTAGTTAGGATGCCAAGTAGGACCCTTCTCAAAGCTCCAAGTAGGCCTACAATATCACAAAACTTATACCACTTTCATGTATATATGAAAACATGTTAATTTTGTAATATTTAATCACAAATTCACTTAAAATACTTAAAATAAATGACTTTGGAAAATATAATGCTAAACCCATATGATCATGAAAATGGTTACTTAATGTAAGGTTATGTAGTTACAAAGTTACAGAATGAGGGTAAAATGATGGACATTAAGGTGAAAGTGGATGATATTTTTGAGGTCCAACAACACTTCCTTGTCAATCACTCCATTGAGGAAAATGGTTTTGACATTCATCTTATGTAATTTCCAACTTCCAATAGAAGCAATAGAAATAATAGATCTAATGTGGGTGTACCTCACAACTGGAATAAATGTGTCCTCATAATCCTCTCCCTCTTTCTGGGATAACTCTCTAGCTAGGAATATTGCTTTATACTTGTCTATGTTGCCATCAACTGTTAATTTTTCACAATGCTCCATGTTGTAACAATGACCTAAACAATTTCTTCTTTCAATACTAATCACTTTTCCAATTTATTTTCAATCACCCAATAACAGTAAGAAATTGTAGATAGAACAATAAACAATATGCACAATAGAAGAAATCCAAGATCAATAAGACATAGAGATTTAGGTCAAAGACCAGGGAAAAACCCCACAAGGGGGAAAACCCAACCATATTCTTCTTTTATTAGATGTTCATCAAATGTTTAGTAGAGATACATAGTCCAAGTACATCCAACAACAAGTCAAAGGTTAAAGCCTTGAATATCCAAGTTAATAATCCAATAACCAATCAAAGATGAGCATAAAAGCCAAATATGGTCAAAGTACCAGTCCTACAATTTTCGACCCTGTCAATGTTTAGTCAACAGTAGTCAATGTAGCCTAACTAATCAAAGTCAACGGTCCAAAGTGCTCACAAAATTTTGGTTGAAGAAGCAAACAATTTGGCCTCCCTTGCTTAGTCAAACCTAGTCAAAACAATCCTTAAATATGCCTTCAAATTCGGTCATAGTCAGCATTCAACCTTTGGAAACCCCAGCTTCAAATCTGTGATCAAAGATGATCACAGCATGCCCAGAATTTTAGTCAAATGTTTCCCTGAATTCGGCCTCCAAGAACAGTTCAAAATTAGGTCAAACTAGGCCAAGTCAAATGAAGTTAACGGAGGGCAAAATAGTCCCAACACATAAGTCAAACTTAGTGAAATCAGAATAGCCTCTCCTCCTTCGCACGTGTGAACTTGGCCCTGCAATTTTCAGAAAAGATCGAACCAATTAATGAATAAATGATGTGTGATGTGATGCCTCCAAGTGATGTCCACTTAAGTGTATTTATATATGGGTTAGGAGGTTGAATTTCTCCTCTAGGATGACTTAAAAAATTTGAGTTGACTCCAACCAGCATTAATAATAATAAAAATTCTATGTGAAACTGTAATTTGTCCCAAGTGGAAGAGAGATCTCCTTAGGTCTTTCAGGGGTTCTCCAAGGAGGGAATTTCACCCTCAAATACCAATTTTCAACACCCCCTCTTAACTAGGGAGGAATTTCTAACTGCATCATAAGTCTCATCTTGGATGTACATGTCTCATCATCATTGTTGCATCATCTTGTTTCATCTCACCTCATCTCTACTCATTTGCTCAACATTGATGTCTTGATCTAAAGAAGACGAATCATCATAGGGGAGATCAGTCTCCAACCGTATCCAATGACAAAGGTGGAGATATCACTTACCATGATAGGTAAGGATCAAACATATCTTATTATCCGTTGATATTCCTACCTTGATCCTCAAAAATCAAGTGATATAACATTTGCTTCCTAACGATAGATACAACTTGCCGAAAAGGATCAGACACGTATCAAATCTCCTCACTCATTGGCCAAATGGGTGGCAATCCCGACAAGCCCAGCTTGTGGGCAAGATGCACATTGAGGTATACTCGGTCAAGTCTCAGACTTGATAGTAGGCAACATATACAACTTTCCATAAGTGGAAAGGATAAGATATGCCTAGGGAATATATACAACTTGCCACACGTGGCAATGATCAGACACACCCTAACACCCTCAACCCCAAGATCTCTCTGGCTCCATTCCCCCCCAAATTAATGGAAGTCAAAAGACAAGGGGGAAAATCATAGCTCAGTGTTCTTAATTAGTTGTGACCAATTCCTGGAAGGGTCACATCCACTAGTCCAAGTTGCTCTCTGAAGACCAAGAACTTCCCTTTCGGTAAAGGCTTGGTGAGAATATTGGTTATTTTCCCATCAGTTGAAACATGATGGAGTCTTACAACTCCTCTTTGCACCATATCTCAGATATGGTGATATATGATCTAAATGTGCTTGGACCTATTATGGAACACGGGATTCTTTAAATGTCAGATCTCACTCTTGTTGTTGCAGTATATCACAATCACATGCAATACCTGCTCATACAGCTCTCCAAAGAGCTTCCTCAACCATATTGCCTCACAACTTTCCATGTTAGCAGCAATGTACTCAACCTCAATCGTGCTAAGGGAAACATACTTCTACTTCTTTCTCATCCAAGATATCATGGCAGACCCAAAGATAAAGCAACACCTATATGTGCTCTTCTTGTTAATAACATTTCCATCCCAATCAACATTAGTGTATCTATGGAGTCTCACGTCTCCGAGAGTGTATCTCAGTCCATGATTAATAATCATATGCAGGTGTCTCAGCACATGCTTAGCAACAACCCAGTGTGCATGTAGTGGCTCCACCATAAATCGACTCAGAGTGTTGACAATAAAAAAATATGTTTGTTCTAGTGTTCACCAAGAACATCAGTGCCCCAATCAACTATTGGTACTCAAAAGGATTTTCCAAATCAGGGCCCACAACTTCACCACATAACTTCTTAAAATTTATCTCCTCGTCAGTGTGCCCATGGACTTGCAAACCACCATTCCAAATCTTCCCAATATCTTGACAACATATTTCCCTTGAAAAAGAAAAAAACTCACCAATTCTTTGACACACCTCTAAGCCCGAGAATTAGCGCATCAAACCAAGGTATTTCATCTCAAACTCGAAGGTTAGTTCCCTCTTACATTGGAGAATAAGAGGTGCCCAGTTGTCAAAAGTAATTCGTCATCATATAATACCATAATCAAAGGCATACTTTGGAATAATTTAATGTGGAAATTTGGATCAACATTTCTTCTCGTAAATCCAAGCTTCTTCAAATAGCTATCAATGCGAGCATACCAAGCCTGAGGGGCTTGCTTCAATCCATTAAGAACTTTCTTCAACTTGCACACATGAGCCTTCCTATCATGTTCCTCAAAGCCCTGTGGTTTCTCCAAGTATACCTCTTCCTATAGAATGACATGTAGAAATGCAGTCTTCACATACATCTGATGAAGTGTCCATCCTTGGCTAGCAGCAAGAGAAACATTAGATCATATGGTAGTATACCAGGCAAAAGGTGCAAAATTCTCATCATAGACCTCTCCCTCTTTATGGGAGAAACCTCTAGCCAAAAATCTCACTTTGTACTTCTTGATACTTCCATCCACACCATGCTTAATCTTGTGTATCCATTTAGAAGTCACAACAGACTTACCTTCGAGTCTTGGAACCATTTCCCACACATCATTCTTCGTGATGGACTCATATTCTTTGGCCATAACATCCTTCCATACTTTTTATTTCATTGCTTCTTCAAAAGTGCACAATTCAACCTTGATAATGTTGCTCATAACTACAACATATCCCTTATATCAGCATGGCTTCTTTCTTTCTCAAAAGGTTCCTCTTGCAGTAGCATGTCTCTCAGCATCCTCTCAGGTGTCACAAAGCCATAATGGTCTCCTTCTAATAGATGGAGGATCATACAAAGGGGGATCCAAGGGATACATGGGTTCCATGGGATCACGAACAAGATCAGGCTTAGGCTCAGGCATAGGAGGCTCTTCTTGTGCATCCATGGTGTCATCCTTTTTCTCAACATTGGTAGGGGGAGGAGTGTCTCTTGCTTTCCGAAGAGAAGCATCTTCATCAAATGTCGCATCTTGCTAAACTCTATATTCCTTTGACCAGGTACATATATTCTATAAGCTTTATAATTTTCACAATAACAAACAAAAGTACATTTCTTTCTTGAAGCTTCAAGCTTGGTCCTCTTCTCCATTGGCACATGAAAGTAGACGGGGCAACCAAAGATCCTTAAGTGTCCAACTCTGGGCTTTACACCTGTGAAAGCTTCTTCAAGAGTCTTGTCGCTTAAGGCTTGATGAGGAGTTCTATTTTGAACATAGACAACAATGTTAGTAGCTTCTCCCCTAGAAACTTTGGTAGGTTTTGATTGTGCAACATAGCCCTAGTTGTTTCCATGATATTCTTGTTCTTCCTTTCAGCTACACCATTTTGTTCAGGGTTATAAGGTACGATTGTCTCCTTCTTGATTCATGTTTTCTTGCAAAAGTTAATGAATTCATTTGAAGTGAATTCTAATTTATCCTCCATTATCAGTCCTCAAGATTTTGATCTTCTTTCTAGTTTGATTTTCCACCAATGCCTTGAATTCCTTGAACATGTCAAATTCTTGGTCCTTGTTCTTCAAGAAGAAAATCCATTTCTTGCAAGAGAAGTCATCCACAAAGATTATATTGTTAGTTAAGGTTGTCATTGATGTCAATATGGCATTGATAAGATGGAAAATATTCTTGTGATGCTTGATGTTGCCCTAACCCTAGGTAAATCCTAACTTTACATAATTCTCTAACCCTAGTTGAAGCAAACACTAATCCTAATCATATCCAAACTATTGAAGAAGTTCCAAGTGTGAAGACCTTTCATATAAAACCATATCCTAATCCTTTTACATATCCTAATGAAACCCTAGTTCTACTATGTATTTTCAAATGAATAAAACCCTACATAGATGAATCTTTAGGCATTAAACTATTAATGCAAGTCCCATATAATATCCTAGCCTTATTGAAGCATACACACCATATATACATGAATACCCAAATCCTAGATGAATCTTTAGGCATTAAAATATTAATTCAAGTCCCTTTTAATATCCTAGCCTTATTGAAGCATACACACCGTATATACATGAATACCCAAATCCTATCAAATATACCTTTATCCATAAAATGGAAAACCTTTTTTATGATGTCTTTATTATATAAAAATAAATACTCTATTAAAATAAACTCTTAATTCCCAAACACCTAAGAAAACATCATATAGTTATGAACCTTAACATTACCATATAACATGACATACTTGTTCCTTATGGCCATATATGGCAGACAATGTATAATTGCAACATGTACATGGCAGATGGGATACAATGGCAAACAAGGCCTTTTGCATGGCAAACCAGAGTTTTGATGAGATATAACAGTCACATGGCAAACAAGTCTTTTTTCATGGTGTTTTATATGGTCCATCTTTCACATGGCAAACAGATGTGATGCATACATCACATGATAGACCATATAAAATTTGATGCTCTAATGAAATACACATGATGTGCTAAACATTCATATAACCTTAGTGCTATACTTGATTATATTACTATCATGGCAATCCCTTTGAAAAGAAGTTAAGGTTGGCTGCCATACACAATAAAGTTATCTGTCATATATGAATTTAAGCTATGAAAATATATAATTATTTATGAGCCGACCTACACCTTGGCCTACTCATGTCGGCTTACTTCAAGAGACATGTCTCTTTGTTGGAGGACAAGCTAGTATATATTGATGTCTAAACTTATCATTCTAGCCAGCAATTCGGTGAGCATTTCAAAGAAGATTTTCGATGAAAAAATAGGAATTCAGAGTGAGACAACAAGGAGACCGAGGAGGGTTTTTAATTACTATCTGGGAATTTAAGATATCTCTTATAAATTCGGATCTACAGCTGTTGAAGGCTTGGATTATATATCACATTCACCTGTGAAGGAACTAGAACAGTGACCTGAAGTGTCACCTATAGTGAAGCTCAGATTACAGACTTGGAAATCTTCGAATCTATGTGTAGAGCTTGAACATATAACAGTTTGGATCATTTGGACCTATAGAAAATTAAAGCTCGAACTAGGTAGGACAGCCACAAGTCTAGGACCCAGACTAACAATTATCACTACAGCTCAGACTTGTTGTTCCAACTCGGATCCATGGAATAATAGTTGCAAAGAAGGCTCAGACTTCTTGTAGTTCCATTCTAAACATGAGGAAAGTGTTGTGATTATATCCAAAAACATGTGACAGTATCTCGGACTATTGATGATGGAGCTTAGACTTAACTTCAATCTTATACTTTGAAGTTATTATAGAAGCATCAAAAATTAGACTTGGGCAATTCGTGTGTGGCTACTTGGAGTCTTAAGAACAGTCACTTGTTAAGGCTTGAACAGTGATAAAATTCGGTTTGAACAAGGTTGAAGGAGCATTGTTTTTGAAGATCTTGGAGCGTCATTTATGAGAAGTCCTATAACAGCATACTATGCATAGTTTGGAGAAGTTTTTTTTTAGACAACCTTTTTTATCATTCTATAGACATCTTGGAGCTGCCTCTTGAGTATTTTTGGAGCACACTTAATCATCATTGAAGCAAACTTGAAGTGGACAGATCTTGCTGTTGAGGAAAAACCTTGAAGACTATTTTGGAACCTTGTAGATCTTGGAGAGTACTTTGCATTTGTCATTGAAGACCAATTGAAGGGAATTGGAAGCATAATAAAAGTTGACCTTAGAGACATCCTTGGAGATCATGATGCATTATTGAAGGCCCTCATGGAATAGCCTTGGAGAATTTTGTTTGGATACGATGAAGAGTAGTGGTGACACCTTCTAAGAGAAAAAGGTTGTTATTGATGATGTGAGGTGGAGACTAAAGTGAAAACTAAGAGAAGATTGTAAGGAATCGTTGAAGAAAACATTGGGAGCCTTGAAGTATAACCAAATACATGTTGATGAAGTAAAGGGAGGGTTGGAGCCTTGAAAAGACAAGGTTGGTGCCTTGGAGGATAGGGTTGGAACCCTAGAGGATCGGAGTCCTCAAGAAACTGGGTCGGCCTGAACCAGATATAGGGTTGGAGCCCTTGAGTTTGGTGCCTCAAAATTGACAAGGTTGGAGCCATGGAAGTCCAAGTCAGTGCTTGGCAAATACAGGTTGGAGCCTGGGATATTGAAGATCGATGTCTTCATCTAGGGTTGGAGCCCTACATATATTGTACTTGATTTATTGTAAAGAAGAAATTAATAAAATCATTTATTCTTATTGTTGATTTTGTGTTCTAAATATAAGTGATCTAACTGGTAAAAGTAACAATTGAAAGGAAATACTGATTCACCCCCCCTCTCAATATTTCCAACATATACAGTACAGGTATCCACCAAGAGAGGTCCACATAGATCAAAATGTATAAGTTGAAGTATTCCATTGGTCCTACTTCTACTTGAAAGGAATGGTCCCTTCACATGATTTCCACTTGCACATCCCTAACAAACTCCATTATGATATACTCAAATCTTTGGCATTCCAAAAACCATCTTTCTCACCTTAAGTGAGGCTTCATAGTGAAGTTAAGTGAATCTTCAGTGCCACAATTCACATTCATGAGAAGTATCATTAACCAAGGCTCAGATAGGGCTCCCACAAACTTTATATAGGCCTCCATTTCTAGTCCCAAGTGTGAAGGCATATCTCATGCTAGTTCTCCTTGCCCAAGCAAGTACATTCCCATTAATAAATTCAACCTTGAAACCCTTGTCTTCTATGGAAGGAATTGAGACAAGGTTCTTCTTCAATCCCGACACTTATAGGACACCATGCAGATGTATAATTCGACCATAATTCAAATGAAAAGAAATAGATATGAACCCCTTCACAGGATATATAGAATTATCTCCAAGTATTATCTTCAAATCATACTCCCTCTCAACCAGGTTTGAGAGGACTTCTCTATAGCCAATGAAATGTCTAGAAGCACCACTATCTACCAACCAACTATCAAAAGAATCTAGAGGAGAGGAACTAGAAAGAGAAGAAACAAGAAACTACTCAGATTGAGTTTCAGCTACATTATTATCATACCTTGGATTTCTTGATCTCTTTTGAGGACAATGACCTTCTTCACGAGCAGCAAGAGCTTCTATTTGTCTTTTATTGTTAGACATGTTATTATAGCCATGTTTGTTGTTGTCGAACCTTGGAGCACTCACAGACACTCACAGCATAATGAGCATACTTGTGGCATTTGAAACATTGAAATTTTGATATGTCCCATTTAGATCTTCTATTGGAGTTCTTGAATGTTGGACCAAGATTTCTTGAATTAGATGGTCCTCCTCTTTCTTTCTTCTTCTTGGTTTGGGCAGAGAATGTAGTAGGTTCTCCCTCTTCATGCTTTTGAATTCTTCCTCTAGAGATCATCCTAGACCCCTCTTGGGTGCACTTTCGTAATAGCTCATCAAACGAGGGAAACTTGTCATTCTTGCTAATGGTTGTAATAAATGTCTCCCATATCATAGGAAGACCTCTAAGGGAAATCAACACCAACTCTCTATTAGATACAATCTTACCAACAGTCAAAATTTGATCATTGAGTTGAGATATCCTCATGAAGCATGCTTAAATTCTCTCACCTTTGTTCATCTTAATGTCCTTGAGTTAATTCTTCAAAGCAAGAATTTGGCTCAAATTGATAACTTCATACATTCCAATCAGTGTATCATTCATACAAGACCTTTCACTGATATCTTTATGCGGAATAAAGAAAGATATCACAAGTGGAGTGGAATAGATGAAATTTTATTTATAGATGGATGCAGAGATTACAAAGGAGAATCCTTTTCCTCAGATAGACTATTGTGGCATTTAGTAGATATAAGTTAGTCGAAGCATAACAGATCTACAGGCTACCTGGCCAACAAGCAGGCTGAGTCTAAAAGATTATTACAGAACAACAAACTCTCTAAGTGATCCGGGCACTTTAGGTTCACACCAGTGTCAAGCACTGATGCGCAGGCTTCTCAAATCTCGTAATAACTTGAGTATTTCTCGTGTTGCAAGCAGATCAGACTAACAGTCCGCAGATGCATAGTAGGAGAATTCTCGACCTCAACTCTAGACTAGACTCGACCCAATGAATCTTACTCCAAGGCTTCTTCATTTTATAGAGCTTGGAGGGAACAAACATCCGTAAGTCTTATGATTACAGACTGATGACTCAGACGCATAGATACTGTACTGACTGGATCAAATCGTTGAAAGCTAGATTCGGGCATGGGAGTACCATCCCATGTTATCTCGTCCCTTCTCCTTTTACGGATAGCCAAAGGCATGTGGGGACCGAAACTAGGACACTTATTGGGATTACAAAGTGGAGATTACCAGTACGAGGGAATCCACGAAAGCTCAACAGGACTTAAAGATAGGATACATATCTGTACAAAGATTACAAAGTGGAGATTTCCAGTACGAGGGAATCCACGAAAGCTCGTCCAACACCAACGTCGGTTGGAAAGACTACATATTTAAAGTACAAAGTAATCTATTTGTGGGTAAGAATAGTGTTGATAGTTAAATCTTTCAATTAGGAAATTATTGAAGTATCGCACGAGGACTTCTTTCTCAGTTTCCCAAACTTGAAGATGATGTCGATCAAGTGGCTCCAAAAAACTGAGATTAAGGAAAGGGTTTGTACTGGGATCAATTTGTTCATGAAAGCTATCATAACTCGTACTGCTGGAGATGCTCCTTATTCTGTAACGATTCATTACGAACCAACGTACATGGCCACATCTCCTCACGCCTTGAAGGAAAGGAAGGTCTCCAATGTCGGCTATATTTTCAACAGATTTGTACACTATTCCATTCATGTGAGCTCTTGGTTCACCGAAGCCTGGAATCTTGAGCATGTGCAGAGAGTACGGTTTTATCACAAGTGCTGACAGCCCATAGATTTTCCACCATTCCAAGAACATTCTGGAGTGGGGTCACTTTGTTCCAATGCCTCTACCGTCATTCCTTCAAAGTCAAAGTTGAACTGCATACAATAAAACAGGTTAGAAGCATAATTCTGTAAATTCATACTTTCAAAAAATGCATCCTTCTGTCGATCTGTATCATAATTTTCTCTGCGAAGGTGGTTGCCAAATCTTCTGAAGGTAATATGGCAACTTTCAATGCAATCCTCATCATCATCCCTTTTCTGTAAGACATACATTATACTACTTGTTATCACTCAGGTTGTCCCTAGACTCCTATTAGGGATACGGCCGAGGTAACCACAAACCAATCTTCTGATTGCAGGTTCTAGCCCACTTGCAATCGGAGAGGGCTCTCTCCTTTAGATTCAACCTCAGTTGATCTGGATTAACCTAGTTGATGATTTAGGTAGCTTTCTGACTTCAAGGGAATGTTGACCTGTGATTGGCGAGGAAGGTGGATTCTCGAGTAAAGAGGGCACAGTAAGGTGATATAGTTTGACCCATTGGGCATGGGTCACAGATTGAGGCATGCGAGTGTTTCTGGTCACAAGGGGATACGGAGCGGATAGCACGCAGGATACAACATTCAAAGCTGCTGAAAGTACGGAATGACATCAGGGATGAAAGGAAAAAGAGAATCATTTCATCATGCTGACAGAGGGGAGAAATGGATGAGTGGGATCCCAGAGCAGTTAAGAATTCCAAAGACATGCACCCATATACGAATGAAACAGGGTAAACTAGAGCAGTTAAGAATTCTAGCTCATGACCGTTTCAGAAGAAAACATCGAAAAGTGCAGAAATTGAACTTAAGCTGTACTTAAGCAAATCTTAAGCTATTCTTTTTTCCTGCAACTTAGAATGGCGGAAAGATGATAAAACATAAAATAAACAGGGAGGAAGAACACTTATTGGATCATGCAGAGACACAGGAATTCCGTGATCATTCCTTGGCCAAGAGAAAACAGCAAGTTGTTTCGCAATCCATGCTTTCAGCAATCTTTGATTATGAAAAATATGACAGTTACAGTGCGAGTCTTTACTCAGAGAAAATTGCTGGAGCTAACCAACAAATACTACTACCAACCAACCAACCCTTTACAATATCGCTTCGGGTGGTATTTATAAACAAAATATCAGGAAGACATCATTACAAGTGACCGTGACAGGTCTACTTAGAACTCTTCAAAACCTAAATGCTTGCTGGAAATAAATGCAAGTAAATCTTTTTGGCTGCGCTGGGGGCAGCTGAATCGGAACAGGTGACGAGGTGGCCCTTAGGGACCAAATGCGTTGTTGCTGAAGTGAATGTGCTTTGGGGCTGCAGTTCGGCTTTGGTGCGAATTGAATGTGCAATTATTATGATTTGAGAGCTTCAAGTGATTTTGCTCTCCTCCTATGGATCTTCCAGAAGATATTCAATTTCTCTTGCTTTGGGCCGCTGCTCAAGATATTCTCTAATACACTTTGTCGCTACATTGATGATTTCTGTCGTCGACTGATACTCTTTGACACGCTTGAAGCCTGCTGATTTGATCTGATACACTTTGAACTCTGTGAATGATCTTCTGCTATCTTTAAACCGGATCCTTTGGCATGATTGGGCGATTTCGGGCTTTTTCGGCGCACAGTGGGCTCGGCAATCAGAAGATTCCTTGAAATGGCCTATTTCCCGTAGCGATGCGCGAATAGCGCTTAGCGCTTCGCGCTATTCGCGCATCAAAAACTGCCTTTGTTTCTTGATCTGGAGCTCCGAAGTGCGACTTTTCTTCTTGCGCGAAGCTTTTTCGACTTTTCTGGCTGCTGACGTAAGCACTGCGTCGGCTGTACGGCGAATGACGTCATCAGTGGGTCCCTGGTACAGCACGACGTGGTGGGGTACTGGTGGACTGTGGTGAAGAGACTCTGATGCGATATAGCGATATCGCGTCGGCGGGAAAGAGGGGGATCATTAGGTTGGGCGTGTGGTGCTTGCGACTGCCGATATGCGATATCACGATATCGCGTCGGGGAAGACGGAGGGGTGAACAGACTGGACACTCGGCGCTTGCGATCGTCGATCGCCGATTTCGCAATGTCGCATCGGCAGGGAATGGGGGGGAAAGGTTTTGCATGAAAGTGAGATGGCGAGGTTACGATGCGAAAACGGCTTTGAGGGGGGAAAAGGTAAGTAAATGGGTGCGGAGGGCCTTTGAAGTTTCGGAAGGGGTCCGACTACTTCGGGGGAGGTTTATACTTAGGAAGGAGTCC
>APFE030233644.1:256813-276893 GCA_000404065.3 Pinus taeda
TAGACTTGCAAACCCATCATACATTTTTATTTTGATGCTTCCTATCTACATACTACCCTTATTTCTTCCAGAGCCCAGATTAAACTGTTGGACTCTTCTGTTTCTCTACCTATCTAAGAGTCTGCCAAGAGTAAACTGTTTTGACAGACTTAAAATCTTTATATTCTAAAACATGAAATTTAAACCTAGGGAGACCAAGATTAAACTGTTTGGACCTCCCTTTAACTGAAAGTAGCGATACCAGGAAAACTTTTTGCAAAATTTGAAGGCAATTGAATGGATCTTGAAGGAGCCTTCTTCATTTGGAGACTGTTTGAGAAAATATGGAGCATTGCAGCAAGCAAAGTACGACATATTTGGCCTGTGAAATGCCAATCATGAAAAATGAATACCTGCTGCAGCAGGAGCTAACACTACCGATATGCTCTAGGTAGTATAATGCTTGTATGGCTTCATTATTCATCTGGTCTTGCATTGTCTCTGTCCATAAATAAGGAATCCCAATTCTATGCCTGATTTCCTTAATAGGATACCAGGATTCATCGTGAACTAGCAATGGAGTTTCCAATTCATATCTTACCCATCCTGTAGGGGTTTCAATTTCAAGATGATCTTCATTCCTTCTAATGAAATTGCATTATAAAGATAAAGCTGAGTGAGCTGACAAAAATTCTCGGCAAAGCATATCTGCAAAACTATTCTTTTCCCCCTTGACAAATCTATGTCAAAGTTATATTGACTTAGATTCATGACCCATCTAACCATAGCAGCATCCTCAAAATCACATTTGTGTATTGCGTATTTCAGTGCTTGGCAATCTGCCTAACTGTAAACTTTGTATAGATGATGAAGTCTTTGAACTTAGCTATTCCTAAACAAACAGCTCTTAATTCTTTCTTCAAGCTGGACTAATTGAATTGGGTTTTGGCCCACAAACCAGATGCATACTGGCAGACTTCTATCTCCTGCTTGGTGCTGGGGTTCTTTTCACAAAGGACTGCCCCCCATCCCTCATAGCTGGCATCCCTCATTATAATTTTCTCCCAATCTTATCTAATTGGAGAAAGAGGCTGGATATTTTTGAATTTTTCCTTGATTCTTTTGACTACCTGAGTGCAATCATTATTCCAAGGAGTCGGATCCTTCTGAAGCCGTTGGTTTAACAGCCTTCTTTCTTGTGCACAATGCTTCAGAATTTTAGAAATATAATTCAAGCTTCCCAAGAATCTCTGCAATTGAGTCTTATCTTTGATTTCGTTAGGGAAGTGATCTACAAAATTTAGACTTCTTTCAATTACAGCATAAGATCCATATTGTATGTTGTAACCCAAAAATTCTATGATTGGCTTGAATAGCTTCATCTTAGGTTCTGATAATACTATGCCCATTTCTTTGACCCTGCGCAGGAAAATTTTTAAATGCTTAATATGGTCAGCAATATTATCAGAATGAATTAATAATTCATCAATATATTTCTTTAGGAATTCCTCCATTCCTTCAAAAGTTTCGTCCAGTATTCTCTGAAAGGCTGAAGGAGAATTGATTAATCTGAATGGCATGATGTTCCATTCATAATGGCCATCAGGGACTAAAAATGTTGTTTTCCACTTATCTTCTTCTTTGATGCCGACCTGCCAAAATCTTGATTTAAGATCAAACTTTGAAAAAACTTTTGATTTGGAGATCTGTGCTAAGATCATAGATGGCTTTGGTAATGGATAGGCATCATAGTCTAGAATAGAATTAAGAGGTTTATAATTCACTACCAATCTTGGTTTCCCTCTAGCTACTTCTGCATGCTTATTTACATAAAATGAAAAACAAGCAATTGGACTTTTGCTCTTCCTGATAAGTCCTTTTCCCAGAAGATCTTTTATTTCTTTCCTGCATAATTTCAACTGTTCTTCATTCATTGGTATTGCTCTGGATCTTCTGAGTTTCCCACTGAATTCTTTCTTGAGAGGAAGTTCTACTTCCTGTTTGTGAATATGCCAAAAGGCATTTGGATCATCTAAGCAACATTCCTTGAATTTAGTGGTGAGATCTGCTATCTCCTTAGCATATTTTCCTTTGTCTAGATGGTCTTCTGTTTTCAAAATTTCTTTCTTTATTTCCATCTTGGCTAATAGATTTTCCATTTTTTCAATCCGTTTTAATCTATTGGGTGAGTTAGAATTAATAAATGGAAAGAAAATTTCTTTATCCTCTAAGCTGACAAAATAACCATACCTTTGACTTCTATTGTCTAGCTTAGCTCCGTGTTTCTCAAAGTTCTGGAAGAAAGGAGTGCCAAGATACATGGCACAATCCATTCCTGAAACTATTGGGCAGACTAGATGAACACCAATTTTTTCAGTCAAGAAAACATCTATCTCTGCTTCATGTTTAGTGACAATATCTCCACTTGTTGTAGTAACTTTGGGGCAGGCAGTTGGTCTCCGATGATGCATGCTTACTACAGTGTCACTTACAATATTTAACCTGGAACCAGTATCCATAAGAACTTTCCAGTACTCATACTGATTTCCAATTTTAACTTTCATTTTCACATAATACATAACATCTCTTTTCATGATATTGCATCCAAAATCTTTTCTATCCTTTTCCTCATCTTCTTCTCCTGAACTATCATGCTGATGTGTCTGTGACATTATGGGGTTTGCATGAAATGTCTAGTTTTTCGCTTTTCCTGATACATCAGGATTTTGTGAGGCTGAGGCTTCTTGGGCATTCATCAACCTTATGCTCAATTCTTTGTGATATTCTATGCATAATCTCTTGTTTTCTTTTATTGTTTTTCTCAGTTATTTAATTGCTTGATGAATACCAGGTAATGTTTGTGGCAGATCTTCTCTAAAGTCTTCATTTCTAAACTACTGTCTCAAAGCTTCTACTGAGAATAAAGATGTAGGAGGCACATACCCTTTATTTGGAGATTTCTTTGAACTAGAGGGTATCTTAGTGAGGTGATCCGTTAATAATGATTTATACATTTCCTTGATCTGGGGATCAGTGGCTGCCATCATTTGCGTGAGGAGATTCCTGCTTATCTCATCATCATCTGTTCTCATCATCCTAACTGCATTGCATTTACAAATATCTGGGTCACTACAATCACAATCTCTGCATTATGTGCAGTGTGGATCCCTGCACAGTTCTCCATCAGAAGATGTATCAGAATAAACATGATTCAATTCATTTTCTGTCTCAGAATCAGAGGATAGAAGTTCATCACAACTACTAGGCAAATCAAAGAAATTAACTTTTCCTTTCTTATTTCTATATGACATTTTTTTCTTTGATTTTTCTTTCTTCTTTTCTGGACAATTTGGAGCTGTGTAGCCTTTCTTGTTGCAGTTGAAACAAATGATTTCTTTTTCTTTAGAAAACATTTTTGCATGCTTGTATGGTTTCTTTCTGTAATGTTTTCTTTCTTTATCTTGGTAAGACTGGGAATTCTTCTTAAAGTATCTGGATTTTTTCTTTCTATGCCCCTCAGAATTTCCAGCGTTGCCAAGGTGCCATTGCTTACAGAGCTGTTGGTAGCCATGTGGTTTCTTTGGGTTGGTAGCAGCTCTGGAAATTTTCATCTGCGAACAAAGTTCTACAATAATAGCTTTTACAGCTTGCCTGATAATTCCAAACTTATAATCTCCAATTTTTCTTGGTAATTTATTCATAATTGCCGTTGAGACCCATTGAGGGAAAGAAGCTACAAAGATTTCCTTCCATTTTGGCTCAAGTATCAATTCTGGAGATAGAGTATGTAGTCTGTGAAGAAATTCATTAAAATATTCATCAAAATGTTGCATATTATGCAACTTCATGGCAAGCAAAGTGACAGTCATAATGTCATTGGTGATTCGTGGAAAACCAATGAAATTTACTGTAATACTATATATGAGTTTTCCTATCATATTATTGACAGGAAAGTGAGTGACTGGATCCATATAAGTAGAACCATCTTCATTTAAAACCACAGACTCTTCCCAATGGGGAAGAAGATTTGGTTCTTTTATCATTTCGACCTTTAGCCATGAATCCAGTGTTCCTTCAAATTCGCCAATAATTCTTCTAGTAGCATTTATTGGGCCAATTTCATCTGCAAGGTATGTTCTATAACATACAAGCATGGAGTGTAATACAGACGTAACTTCAGCTTCTGTACAATTGTCTATATTCCACGAGTAGGTGGAATTGGCAGACCAATCTTTGTGATATTCATATTTCATTAGATCTCGGCGGTCTGGGGCAGGATTCCATGTAGTATCCCAGCGGGATCTAGAGGAAGTGGCATTGACTTGAGTTTCAATGTTTTCTTCTGGGGTTGAGATGCCAAATTGTTCTTTATCTTGAACAAAAAAATTATTGATGCAAGCTTCTAGATCATCAATCTCTGGAACAAAATCAATCTTATGTAAGCTTGTATCCACATCACTTTCCTCTTCTTTTTCCATATAAGCAGAGGAGTCTCCAAATAGGAAACTACGATCATGGCTTTTAGCAGTTTCTTCAGTTTCTTTGGATTTTGCTGAAGTAGAGACTGGACTGAAAAAACTGGGATTTGCAAATAGAGAATATGGATGAGTAGAGGTAGGTGGCGGAAAGTTTATTGAACTAGGAGCCTTGATAAGACTTTCCACTTAGGAGGTGAGAGAATAAGTCTTTGTTTGAGTGGATGTTGTCTGTGAGTTATTGTTTGAGTGGATCACAAATTTGTTGAGGCCGAGAATAGCGTTTGTAGCCCGTGTTTGCCGTGGATGGCGTTTGAAGGGTGTTGAAGACATTCGGCGTAGAATTCGAGTCAAGGAAGCCGCAATCTCTCCTACAGCAGAAAGCCGCAAAACTTCTTGATCTTATTGTGCAAGATATTTTCCGGGTATTTTCCATCTTCTTCTATCTTTCTGTAGAAATGGATGCGTTTAGTAATAGTTCTCCTTCCAGCTCAAAGGGAATGTTTGGGTCAAAACACTTTAAAGATGTTCAGACAGAAGACGAATTAAAGTCAAGACTCGAAAGTTTATGTCACTCTGAATTACCTTCTGGAAATCATGCTTCTATTGAAAAAGAAGAGTTAAATCCCACTGTAAACTGGAAATTACCTCTATTATCACCTACAGAAGTATATAGAGGACTCTCTCCATTCCATTTTAAATCCCTAAGCCAAATCAAAATCCGTGAGAAAGCAGTTCAAACGAATTTAAACCTTAATATCATGATGATTGTTCCCCTCTTAGAAGAACGTCAAATTAAATCTGATTTAAAAAGTGGGTACCAATACGTCCATCTGGGGATGGTAAGGATCGGGCTAAATGCTCTACATAGAAAAGGACAACGAGCCTATGTTTTCTCAGCCCTGCTTGATAATCGATGGACAGTGTTTTCCAAAGCCCTCATTGGAGGCATAGAAACCAATCTATCTGATGGACCTGTACAATATGATGTGTATCCCGATTTCTCTGTTTCATTAACAGACCACATATCCTGAAATGCCTAACCCTGGGTGTTCAGACAAAAGGATATGAACATTTCAGAGCAAAATCCAAAAATATGACCATTTTCTTTATCACTTGTGTAAGATTTTACAATACAACAATTCCTGCTATATTGCATTCTCCCCCTGATGGTACTGTAACATTGATCCAGTATGATTCTTCATGTAACCCAGTTGCACCAGTTCCTATCTCTAGAAATAATCTTTGTCCCCTTGATGACTAGATAACCAACTGGGCAAAACTAGTCAGAAGACCTATTGCCGCTGCTCAGTCTATAATCACAGAAATAAATGATTAGGTTATCACTCGATTTCCCCGAGATCACACAGTTGAGAGTGGTAGACCCTCTATCTCTACAATTCCTACTACATAAACTAATCAATTGCATCTGGTACAGTCTCAACCACAACAACAAATTGTAATTGATCCTGTTGTTTTCGAGTCACTCAAAAAGTTGTTTACTCAGCCATCTGAAAATTCAATTTTCAGTTATGTCTGTGACCACCCCCATTGTTCAAAGACATTTTGCCAATTTTCTTCAGATCCACCTACACCGCATGAGGCTTCTTCAAAGAGGATCAATATGATAAAGTTCATTCCGTCATCCAACTCATCTGAAGAAATTTATAAACGTGTCACATTTTTCAATCCCCAAGAAGAACTTCTTGTACATACTATTTCTAGTTCTTCTTCTAGAGGTCTTGGTTATGTTAATGATTTGCCCATTCCTTCATATAGGAGAAATCCTATTGACAAAATTCCAAAGCATGTTGAAATCCCTTCAGATTCAGAGATTATAGCTTTCCTAAAAATCTTCAAAGGAATTGGCCCTTATGATCCAGAAGATTCCTGGAAAAAGAAAATGTTCAATTGGGACATGTTCACTCATGAAAAAGAACATTTGTTTATACAAGAAGTAAGACTCCTGGAAAAGAAAGACAGGCCTACCTTCAATAAACAGAATGTGGATAAATGGAAAGAATGGATGAAGGCAAATAATCAGTGGATATCATTCTATGAATGGTATTATCCTTCTGCAAATATAATAGAGGAATCTCTAATGAAACAATTCAAAAACCAAGCTAAGCAGAAACGAATCAAAGATTCAGAAAAATTTGTAGAAGAAATGATGCAAGAAAATCCTGTTGTAATTCCTCCTCCTTTAAAAGCTCCTGTTTTTGAGTCAAAGATCCAAAGTATGATGGCCAAGCCAAATATTCCAAGATCTTTGATAGTAGTTCAACAACAAGGGGAAGAATTAGTAATACATATCAATTCCTAGTTCCATGTAAATATGATCAGAACTGGAACCCCTAATAAGCACAAGTGGGAACTCCTTGATGGTTCAATCTTCGAGACTGATATAGAATTCCCTCCATGGAAAAATTTTTCCATTAAAGGTCAGGATGGGAAAATGTACAGAGTCCTTCCATCTCATCCTAATGACCCTTCTTTAGCAGCCAAAGACTCCATAGTTGCTACAAATTGGACAAATCTGGCCCTGTCTAGCCTTGAAAAGCATCTTAAAACCAGATTTGATTCTATTGAAACTGCATGCTCTGAATTAAAACTCATGGTTGGTAGAGTTTTGCAAAAACAAGATTATAATACTATCTTTCTGAATGACAGTGTGAATACTCTAGCAGAAAATGACCAAACAATTGCTCAGAGCTTAGATAAGCTCACTCTGGCAACAGAAAGAAAAAAAAAAAAAATTCCATGATGCAGCAATCGCTCATGGAAAGGAAATTGTCAAGGTCTCCACTAGCCTTGACATAGTAAAGAAACAAGTTTGGGAAGTGTCCAAAGGGATTGATTCTCTAAAAAAGAAACCAAACACAGATGCATATAAATCAGCCACTCTTTTTTCAGGTCCGAAAACTAATGTTCCTTATTCTCTCACCTCCTCAGTGGAAAGTCTTATCAAGGCTCCTAGTTCAATAAACTTTCCGCCACCTACCTCTACTCATCCATATTCTCTATTTGCAAATCCCAGTTTTTTCAGTCTAGTCTCTACTTCAGCAAAATCCAAAGAAACTGAAGAAACTGCTAAAAGCCATGATCGTAGTTTCCTATTTGGAGACTCCTCTGCTTATATGGAAAAAGAAGAGGAAAGTGATGTGGATACAAGCTTACATAGGATTGATTTTGTTCCAGAGATTGATGATCTAGAAGCCTCCATCAATAATTTTTCTCTTCAAGATAAAGAACAATTTGGCATCTCAAACCCAGAAGAAAACATTGAAACTCAAGTCAATGCCACTTCCTTTAGATCCCGCTGGGATACTACATGGAATCCTGCCCCAGACCGCCGAGATCTAATGAAATCTGAATATCACAAAGATTGGTCTGCCAATTCCACCTACTTGTGGAATATAGACAATTGTACAGAAGCTGAAATTATGTCTGTATTACACTCCATGCTTGTCTGTTACAGAACATACCTTGCAGATGAAATTGGCCCAATAAATGCTACTAGAAGAATTATTGGCGGATTTGAAGGAACATTGGATTCATGGCTAAAGGCCAAAACGATAAAAGAACCAAATCTTCTTCCCCATTCGGAATAGCCTGTGGTTTTAAATGAAGATGGTTCTACTTATATGGATCCAGTCACTCACTTGCCTGTCAATAATATGATAGGAAAACTCATATATAGTATTACATTAAATTTCATTGGTTTTCCACAAATCACCAATGACATTACGACTGTCACTTTGCTTGCCATGAAGTTGCATAATATGCAACATTTTGATGAATATTTTAATGAATTTCTTCACATACTGCATACTCTATCTCCAGAATTGATACTTGAGCCAAAATGGAAGGAAATCTTTGTAGCTTCTCTTCCTCAATGGGTCTCAACGGCAATTGTGAATTAATTACTAGGAAAAATTGGAGATTATAAGTTTGGAATTATCAGGAAAGTTGTAAAAGATATTATTGTAGAACTTTGTTCGCAGATGAAAATTGCCAGAGCTGCTACCAACCCAAAGAAACCACGTGGCTACCAACAGCTCTGTAAGCAATGGCACCTTGGCAGAGCTGGAAATTCTGAGGGGCAGAGAAAGAAAAAATCCAGACACTTTAAGAAGAATTCCCAGTCTTACCAAGATAAAGAAAGAAAACATTACATAAAGAAACCATACAAGCATACAAAAATGTTTTCTAAAGAAAAAGAAATCATTTGTTTCAACTGCAACAAGAAAGGCCACACAGCTCCAAATTGTCCAGAAAAGAAGAAAGAAAAATCAAAGAAAAAAATGTCATATAGAAATAAGAAAGGAAAAGTTAATTTCTTTGATTTGCCTAGTAGTTGTGATGAACTTCTATCCTCTGATTCTGAGACAGAAAATGAATTGAATCATGTTTATTCTTATACATCTTCTGATGGAGAACTGTGCAGGGATCCGCACTGCACAGAATGCAGAGATTGTGATTGTAGTGACCCAGATATTTGTAACTGCAATGCAGTTAGGATGATGAGAACAGATGATGATGAGATAAGCAGGAATCTCCTCACGCAAATGATGGCAGCCACTGATCCCCAGATCAAGGAAATGTATAAATCATTATTAACGGATCACCTCACTAAGATACCCTCCAGTTCAAAGAAATCTCCAAATAAAGGGTATGTGCCTCATGCATCTTTATTCTCAGTAGAAGCTTTGACATGGTAGTTTAGAAATCAAGACTTTGGAGAAGATCTGCCACAAACATTGCCTGGTATTCATCAAGCAATTAAAGAACTAAGAAAAACAATAAAAGAAAACAGGAGATTATGCATAGAAAATCACAAAGAATTGAGCATCAGGTTGATGAATGCGCAAGAAGCCTCATCCTCACAAAATCCTGATGTATCAGGAAAAGAGGAAAACTAGACATTTCATGCAAACCCCATAATGTCACAGACACATCAGCATGATAGTTCAGGAGAAGAAGATGAGGAAAAGGATAGAAAAGATTTTGGATGCAATATCATGAACATAGATGTTATGTATTGTGTGAAAATGAAAGTTAAAATTGGAAATCAGTATGAGTACTGGAAAGTTCTTATGGATACTGGTTCCAGGTTAAATATTGTAAGTGACACTGTAGTAAGAATGCATCATCGGAGACCAATTGCATGCCCCAAAATTACAACAGCAAGTGGAGATATCGTCACTAAACATGAAGCAGAGATAGATGTTTTCTTGACTGAAAAAATTGGTGTTCATCTAGTCTGCCCAATAGTTTCAGGAATGGATTGTTCCATGTATCTTGGCACTCCTTTCTTCCAGAACTTTGAGAAACATGGAGCTAAGCTAGACAATAGAAGTCAAAGGTATGGTTATTTTGTCAGCTTAGAGGATAAAGAAATTTTCTTTCCATTTAATAATTCTAACTCGCCTAATAGATTAAAACGGATTGAAAGAATGGAAAATCTATTAGCCAAGATGGAAATAAAGAAAGAAATTTTGAAAATAGAAGACCATCTAGACAAAGGAAAATATGCTAAGGAGATAGCAAATCTCACCACTAAATTCAAGGAATGTTGCTCAGATGATCCAAATGCCTTTTGGCATATTCACAAACAGGAAGTATAACTTCCTCTCAAGAAAAAATTCAGTGGGAAACTCAGAAGATCTAGAGCAATACCAATGAATGAAGAACAGTTGAAATTATGCAGGAAAGAAATAAAAGATCTTCTAGAAAAAGGACTTATCAGGAAGAGCAAAAGTCCAATTGCTTGTTTTGCATTTTATGTAAATAAGCATGCAGAAGTAGCTAGAGGGAAACCAAGATTGGTAGTCAATTATAAACCTCTTAATGATATTCTAGACTATGATGCCTATCCATTACCAAAGCCATCTATGATCTTAGCACAGATCTCCAAATCAAAAGTTTTTTCAAAGTTTGATCTTAAATCAGGATTTTGGCAGGTCGGCATCAAAGAAGAAGATAAGTGGAAAACAGCATTTTCAGTCCCTGATGGCCATTATGAATGGAACATCATGCCATTCGGATTAATCAATGCTCCTTCAGCCTTTCAGAGAATAATGGACGAAACTTTTGAAGGAATGGAGGAATTCCTAAAGAAATATATTGATGACTTATTAATTCATTCTGATAATATTGCTGACCATATTAAGCATTTAAAAATTTTCCTGCGCAGGGTCAAAGAAATGGGCATAGTATTATCAGAATCTAAGATGAAGCTATTCAAGCCAATCATAGACTCTTTGGGTTACAACATACAGTATGGATCTTATACTGTAATTGAAAGAAGTCTAAATTTTGTAGATCACTTCCCTGACGAAATCAAAGATAAGACTCAATTGCAGAGATTCTTGGGAAGCTTGAATTATATTTCTAAATTTCTGAAGCATTGTGCACAAGAAAGAAGGTTGTTAAACCAATGGCTTCAGAAGGATCCGACTCCTTGGAATAATGATTGCACTCAGGTAGTCAAAAGAATCAAGGAAAAAGTCAGAAATATCCATCCTCTTTCTCCAATTAGAGAAGATTGGGAGAAAATTATAATGACGGATGCCAGCTATGAGGGATGGGGGGCAGTCCTTTGTCAAAAGAACCCCAGCACCAAGCAGAAGATAGAAGTCTGCCAATATGCATCTGGTTTGTGGGCCAAAACCCATTTGAATTGGTCCAGTTTGAAGAAAGAATTAAGAACTATTTGTTTAGAAATAGCTAAGTTCAAAGACTTCATCATCTATACAAAGTTTACAGTTAGGACAGATTGCCAAGCACTGAAATACGCAATACACAAATGTGATTTTGAGGATGCTGCTATGGTTAGATGGGTCATGAATCTAAGTCAGTATAAATTTGACATAGAATTTGTCAAGGGGGAAAGAATAGTTTTGTAGATATGCTGAGCCGAGAATTTTTGTCAGCACACTCAGTTTTATCTTTACAATGCAATTTCATTAGAAGGAACGAAGATCATGTTGAAATTGAAACCCCTATAGGATGGATAAGATATGAATTGGAAACTCCATTGCTGGTTCACGATGAATCCTGGTATCCTATTAAGGAAATCAAGCATAGAATTGGGATTCCTTATTTATGGACAGAGACAATGCAAGACCAGATGAATAATGAAGCCGTGCAAGCATTAGACTACCTAGAGCATATTAGTAGTATAATGTATGTCTTGCAGAAAAGGGATGATGATGAGGATTGCATTGAAAGTTTCCATATTACCTTCAGAAGATTTGGCAACCACCTTTGCAGAGAAAATTATGATACAGATCGATAGAAGGATGCATTTTTTGAAGGTATGAATTTACAAAATTATGCTTCTAACCTATTTTATTGTATGCAGTTCAACTTTGACTTTGAAGGAATGACTGTAGAGGCATTGGAACAAAGTGACCCCACTCCAGAATGGTTCTTGGAATGGTGGAAAATCTATGGGTTGCCAGCACTTGTGATAAAACCGTACTCTCTACACATGCTCAAGATTCCAGGCTTCAGTGAACCCAGAGCTCACATGAATGGAATAGTGTACAAATCTGTTGAAAATATAGCCGACATTGGAGACCTTCCTTTCCTTCAAGGTGTGAAGAGATGTGGCCATGTACACTGGTTCATAATGAATCGTTACAGAGTAAGGAGCATCTCCAGCAGTACGAGTTATGATAGCTTTCATGAAAAAATTGATCCCTGTACAAATCCTTTCCTTAATCTCAGTTTTCTGGAGCCACTTGACCAACATCATCTTCAAGTTTGGGAAACTGAGAAAGAAGTCCTCGTGCAATACTTCAATAATTTCCTATTTGAAATATTTAGCTATCAACACTATTCTTACCCACAAATAGATTACTTTGTACTTTAAAGATGTAGTCTTTCCAACCGACGTTGGTGTTGGACGAGCTTTCGTGGATTCCCTCGTACTGGAAATCTCCACTTTGTAATCTTTGTACAGATATGTATCCTATCTTTAAGTCCTGTCGAGCTTTCGTGGATTTCCTCGTACTGGTAATCTCCACTTTGTAATCCCAATAAGTGTCCTAGATTCGGTCCCCACATGCCTCTGGCTATCCGTAAAAGGAGAAGGGATGAGATAACATGGGACGGTACTCCCATGCCCGAATCTAGCTTTCAGCGATTTTATCCAGTCAATACAGTATCTATGTGTCTGAGTCATCAATCTGTAATCATAAGACTTACGGATGTTTGTTCCCTCCAAGCTCTATAAAATGAAGAAGCCTTGGAGTAAGATTCATTCGGTCGAGTCTAGTCTAGAGTTGAGGTCGAGAATTCTCCTGCTCTGCATCTGCGGACTGTTAGTCTGATCTGCTTGCAACACGAGAAATACTCAAGTTATTAGGAGATTTGAGAAGCCTGCGCATCAGTGCTTGACACTGGTGTGAAACTAAAGTGGCCGGATCACTTAGAGAATCTGTTGTTCTGTAATAATCTTTTAGACTCAGCCTGCTTGTTGGCCAGGTAGCCTGTAGATCTGTTATGCTTCGGCTAACTTATATCTACTAAATGCCATAGCAGTCTATCTGAGGAAAAGGATTCTCCTTTGTAATCTCTGCATCCATCTATAAATAAAATTTCATCTATTCCACTCCACTTGTGATATCTTTCATACATTTCTTTGGACTTATTCAATTTTGAAACATAAGTGATCAAATGATCTTAATAATCAATAATGATTTTCTTAGCTTTGATCTCACCTTTCTTGTACTTGGACTCGGCAACAACAGTTGCACTCTCTGGAGGCTCGGTACCTTTCCTTCAACATATTCCATAACATCATTCTCTTCCAAGGTCATATCCAACCTAGCCCTCCATGGAGCAAAGTTGGATGAGTCTTTCAACTTCTCCTCAATCTTGAAGTATGAGGTAGACAACTTGACTTAGTCAAATGGCCTTCAACAGCCGATAAGGTATATTCAAGGGTGATTTCTCTTGTCTCCTTGGGCTTGTCTTCACCTTAGGTCTAATTCCATGTTAATTTTTCACATTGTTCTATGTTGTAACAATCACTTAAACAATTTCTTCTTTTGGTAGCAATCAGTTTTCCAATTTATTTTCAATCACCCAATAACAATAAGAAATTGTAGATAAAATGACAAACAATATGCACAATAGAAGACAATCAAGATCAATGAGACATGGATATTTAGGTCAAATACCAAGGAAAAACCCCACAAGGGGGAAAACCCAACCAGATTCTTCTTCTATTATATGTTCATCAAATGTTCACCAGAGATACATAGTCCAAGTACATCCAACAACAAGTCAAAGGTAAAATCCTTGACTATCCAAGTCAACAATCCAATAATCAATCAAAGATGAGCATAAAAGTCAAATTTGGTCAAAGTACCAATCCTACAATTTTTGGCCCAGTTAAAATCAACTATCCAAAGTTCTTAGAAAATTTCGTTCAAAGTAGCAAACAATTTGTCATCTCTTGCTTAGTCAAACCCAATTAAAACAGTCCTTAAATCTACCTTCAAATTTGGTCATAGTCAAAACCCTAGATTTAGATATGTGGTCAAAGATGGTCAACGCATGCCCAAAATTTCTGTCAGGGTCTCCTTGAATTTGACTCCACGAATAGTTCAAAATTTGGTCAAACTAGCCCAAGTCACATGAAGTCAATGCAAGTCAAAATAGTCCCAAAACAAAAGTTAAACTCAGTCAAATCAAAGTAGCCTCTCCTCCTTCGCATGTGTGAACTCGACCCTGCAATTTTCAGAAGAGATCGAACCAATTGATGAATGAATGATGTGTGATGTGATGCCTCCAAGTGATGTCAACTTAGGTGTATTTATATGTGGGTTAGGAGGTCAAATTTATCCTCTAGGACAACTTGACAAATTTGAGTTGACCCCAACCAACATTAATAATAATAAAAAGTCCATGTGCAAATTTATTTTTTTCCAAGTGGAAGAGGGGTCTCCTTAGGGCTTGCAGAGATTCTCCAAGGAGAGAATTTCTCCCTCAACTGTCAATTTTCAACATTAATTGCATGCTTAATCTTGTATATCCACTTGGAAGTCACCACTGACTTCCCATCAGGTCTTGGCATGATTTCCCATACATCATTCTTCATAATAGAATAGTACTCTTCTAACATGGCATCTTTCTAAACTTGTTGACCTATTGCTTCTTCATAGTTGGATGGCTCAAACTCAATGATGTTACTCATCAATGTTGCATATCGTAAGTATCTCTTAACACATTTAGATTCTCTGGAAGTCCCACGGGGAGTGGCATGTCCCTCTGCTTCCTACAATGTACTTCAAAGCCATGGCGACCTCTTCTTGATCTCTGGAACAATGACCCTAGGTGGCTCCATAGGTTAATTTCACCCTTCTGGCTCTTCTTGTTGATCTAAGGTGTGTTCCACAGGTCCTAAACCCACATCCTTGGCAGCCTCATGCTCCTCATCATTAGTATCTACGTGAGATTCTTTGGACTTCCAGAAAGAAACATCCTCATCAAAAGTAACATCTTGGCTAATCTCCACTTATTGTTGTCCTGGAACACAAATTTTGTAGGCTTTTGATGACTCATTGTATCCAACAAAAGTTCCCCTCATCACAGAAGGCTCCAACTTGGTTCTCTTATCCTTGGGTACATGAATGTAAACAGGACAACCAAATCCCAAATGTCCAACCTTGGGTTTCTCACCTGTGAAGACTTTTTCAAGAGTCTTGTTCCCCAAAATCCACTTAGGACTTATGTTTTAAACATAGATCGTTGTCTTGGACGCTTCTCCCCATAAGAACATAGGTAGATCTAGGTAAATCGTTATAATGAATATGAGCATATCTTTGGTGCCATAATTCACGTAGATCAATGTTATTATGTATCAATGCTTGAATTGATCATCCCGGAAGTCTATATAGGTCTCCTTATTGAACACCAATCGCTCTAGCAGAATATATACTTGAGCCTTTCTTCCATACCAGGACTTGTCCATAAAAAAACAACCTTATATCCCCTATCTTCTAAAGATGAGGTGGAAAGAAAATTCTTCTTAAGACCAAGTACATATATCATTAATAAAAATGTTACCTCTTAATTCTAGCTGGAAGGATGTTGAGCCAATGCCTTTGACTACATATTTTCCATTGTCACCAAGCTCCACCTTTTGTGTAGCCTTCTTTTCCACCAAATTTGTGAGACTTTCAAAATTTCCTATGATATGGCTGGAAGCACCACTATCCACCAGCCAAATGTTAATGTTATCTACGATAGAACCTGTAAGAGCATAAAAGAAGAAATAATTATCATCATTAGAATTGTCATTCTTTGATTTCTTATTATGGCCATCATCAAAGTCTATAGTTGAGGCATGTTTCTTGCCCCTCCTCTTCCTATTATTATTATTTCCTTCAAAACATTTGTCTTGATACTGGCCATACTCATGGAAATGAAAACATTGAACCTTTGACATATCCTTCTTTCCTCGAAAGGGAGTAAGTCTTCTTCCTGAAGCGGGTCTTCTTCTTGCATTCCTTTGAAACCTTCCAAAATTTCTCCTTCCTTTGCCATTCTTAAAGTGGCCTAAAAATGTTTGAGAATCACCAACTTGAGGTCTTGGAATCTTCCCCTTTGAGACAAGTCTATATTCCTCTTGAGTACATGAGGTCCATGGATCCTCAAAACTTGGAATATCCTTTCTTCCACAAATACTAGGAGCAAACAAATCCCATGAGTCAAGAAAATCATTAAGAGTTGCAGTCACAAGTTTTGTATCATAAATAAATTCATCAATATCTTGAAGTTGATCTCTCGATTGAGATATCCTCTTGAAATATGAAGCCACTGTATCAACCTTTTTCATTTGGACATCGCGAAGTTGATTATTCAAACTCATTTTCTGACCAATGTTGTTGATGATATACAATCCCACTAGGGCATCATACATCTTATTTGAAGAATCCAGACCTGAAACATATGGAATTAGATGATCTCTGATAGATTTAACAATAATCCTCATGGTTGTGAATTCATTCTTCTTGTACCTTGTTTTTCCTTCATTATCTTATGGTTCATTAACCTTACCTTTCACATGCTCCAAAACATCATTCTCTACAAGAATAAGATCAATCTATGTCTTCCATGCCCTGAAGTTTGTAGTGCCTTCCAACTTGTTTTCAGTCTGGGTGTAGGAACCCATTGTCATAGATCTGGTCAAACAATCCAATTGCAGAAGTAGATTTCTTCAAGAGTGACCTTAATGCCCTTTTTCCTTCACCAAAGCTCTAATTCCATGTTGATTTTAAGGGAAATTAAGATAAACACAATTTTCCAACCAGATAACTACTTCCAATGATACAATTACATCTTTAGCACATTCCATATCATTAAGAAATTACAGTTTAGAAAATTTCAACCATAAATAGAGTAGGGTAGTAGATATCACAATAAATGATGCACAAAAGAAAAGAAAAAAATGTATCCTGAGAAAACCCAAACTAGGGATAAAACCAGTAATATTTTCTTATGAGAAATTGTCCAATTCAATCACATGTGCATCTGAATTTTTCTAGCCAAAACATAGTCAAATTAACCGCACTACTTTCCAAGTCAAACATGGTCAAACGAGAGAAAAATTAGACTTTTGTTTAGCTATTCAAGTATGGTCAACCGACCAAATTTTGGCCTCAGCTGCTCCTAGTCAATTGTAGTCAAAGGGGGTCAAATTTTAGCCCTGCAACTTCCTCAGAAAATTTGGTCAAACTATTAGAGTTGACCTACAATCAACCTAGGTTTAAAATATTCATTCAACATCCATATTTCTTCCCAAATATTATGTTAATGATCAATGAAAGATAACCAAACTATTCAATCCAATAACCAGTGAAAGAATCCAAGTCAAATAAGCCTGAAAATGCCAAGTCAATGCTAGTCAAACTGATATAATGTTGGTCAAACTTCATTGGTCAACTTCAAGTGTCTTTCTTTTCCTTCGCACATGCGAATAGAAGTCTTATTCATAGACAAATCTTATTTGATGAGATGCCAAATGAGGAGGTCCAAATGTCCATATGTAGTTGTCAAACCATGTGGTTTTTTACCATGGGTCAAACCCCTTCAAGATGTGAGGCCAACATGAACAGTAAAATAATATTTTATTTCTATTTGACTTTGTTGACTTAAATATTGACTATGGCTACATAATTTCAACGTTAAGGTCTTCAATGATTTTTGCAAGGAGGGAAGGATCAAAAGGGAGTTGGCAATTCCATGATGGAGGAGTATCACTCCATCATGAAGAATGATGTCTGGGAAATAGTTTCCAAACCAGAGGGGAAGTCAGTAGTGAATTCCAAGTGGACCAATAAGATCAATCATGCAACAGATGGAAGTATCGAGAAGTACAAAGCGAGGTTTGTGGCGAGACGGTTCCCCAGAGGACTATGAGGATGCTTTTGCTCTAATCCCCAGGTACACTTCCATCATGACTATTGTTTCTCTTGCTTCGGTTAAGGGTTGTAGGTTACATTAGATGGATGTAAAGATTGCTTTCCTCAATGGTGTGATTGAGGAGGAAGTGTACATAGAGAAACCTTGGGGATTTGTGGTACATGGGAAGGAGTCTCATGTCTGCAAATTGAAGAAGCTTTATACAGACTCAAGCAAGTTCCCAATGCATGGTATTCAAGTATTAATGGATACTTAATGAGTTTGGGCTTCACCAAGAATGATGTGAATCCTAACCTTTACTTCATGGTTGTTGATGGTGATCCATTGATCTTAGTGTTGTATGTTGATGATTTGTTCCTTATTGGGTCAAAGAGGCTCATTATCGAGTGAAAGAGGGAGTTCGCTTCGAAGTTCAAGATGAAGGATCTTGGATTGATGCAT
Source organism: Pinus taeda (assembly GCA_000404065.3). Classification (NCBI taxonomy): domain Eukaryota; kingdom Viridiplantae; phylum Streptophyta; class Pinopsida; order Pinales; family Pinaceae; genus Pinus; species Pinus taeda. The sequence continues at coordinate 275,149 of APFE030233644.1, forward strand.
TATTACTTGGGATTAGAGGTGTGACAGAGGTCAGGTGAGATCCTCCTTGGAAAAGGTAAGTACACAGTTTAGATCATGAGGAGATTCAGTATGATGGATTGTAAGTCCATGGCTACAACTATGGTGACAAATTTGAAGAAGCTCAATGATTCCACTTTAGATTCTGATTTGGTGGATCCCACTATGTACAAGTAGTTGATTGGATCCTTGATGTCCTGGTTAACACTAGGCCAGATATTTTCTTTGCAATGAACACACTGAGTCAGTTTATGGTTGAGTCGTGGCATGTACACTGAGTTGCAGTGAAGCATGTGTTGAGGTATCTACATGGTAAATTTGGATATTGTATAACATGTGTCTTAGGTGTTGAAGTGAGGCTGCAGGGATATTTTGATTTTGATTTGGTTAGGAGTGTAGTGAACAGAAAGAGCATTGTGGGGTGTTGCTTCAACTTGGGATCAGCTATGATATCCTAGTTTAGCAAGAAGTAGATTTTTGTCACACTTAGTAGAACAAAAGCGAACTATATCACATCCAATGGTGAAAGTTAGGAATCAATGTGACTTTAGAATCTATTTTTAGGGCTATATGATTGGGCACTAAAGACGACCTTGATATATTGTGATAATCGAAGTTTTTTTAAGATTTCAAAGAATCTGGTGTTTCATGACAAGTCAAAGTACATTGAGATCAAATATTGTTGGAAATGTAACTAGTTTTAGTGTTTGTAATTGTTGTTGTACTCATTTCAATATGTATTCTATGTAAAAAACAAGAGAAGAAAAGAAAATTTTATTATTATTAAAGCATGGGTTTCATGCTCATTATTGGCGGTCTTCTAGATAAAATCATGTTTTTCATGCTTCCAGAGTTGGTTAGGTCTTAGGATTTATTGTCATGATTCAAATAAGTCAACATCATGTTTATAAGACCCTTCCACGAAAAATTTCATTGTAAAAAGAATTATTTTTTAGTGTAGAAAGTCCTGGAAATTCCAAAAGTATAAGTCAGCGCTGGAAGTTACAAGTCGACCTAAAGGAGGGAGTTCGACCCCTTGGAAAGGTTATATAAAGAAGCAATTCAACCTCATTTACCACTCACTCACTTAAGAAGTTCAATATCTCAAGAATGAATTTGATATGTATCTAGGAAGCTAGAAAAAGAAGAACAAAGGTCTAGGAGAAGCAAGGAGGATGAAAAATCTTGTTTTTGGGCTCAATCTCTCTCACGCATGCAAAGTTTTAGGGTTTTTGGTGTTGCAGAAGGAGGTTGAGGTTGCAAGTTCGAATTGTATTATGAAAAAGTGTGTAATCTTGTAGTTGGAAGGAAGAATACCCTACCTTGACCTCGTTGACCTTGGGAGGAGTTGTCTTGCTCTAGGAAGTTCTCAGGAGGAAGTAGGACTAGGGTTTCTGGGGAAGTACAAGGTCGAAATTACAAGTTGAAGTTGCAAGACAAGTTGCAATATTGAAGTTGCAGTTTGTAGCTAGTTGGTGAAGAATCAGAGAAGGACTTCAAGAAGGGCCGACTTGGTACTTGGAGAAGTGTTAATTTTTCATCAATTTTTTTATGCTACAACTATTACTTCAACAATATCCAATAGCATCCAATTTAGCAATTTCACTTCTTCAATTAGCCAATGACAGTAGAGCAATAGTAGATAGAAAAATTATATAAATGCACAATGAAAGACAACCAAGAGACAAGAGGCACAGTATTTGGTCAATGACCAGGGAAAAACCCCA
>APFE030233646.1:2507-29865 GCA_000404065.3 Pinus taeda
TTGAATACCTGTAATCAACCTCCCATTCTTTTCCAGCTCTTGATAACATGATTGCTCCAATGTTTTAGCCGATAGCAATTTACTTGGTGTACATTGAGAGATCATATTAGATAAATAGAGAGTATTGTTAATTAATTCAATCAAATTACTTGTGGATAATCTGCATCTAGAAACTGCTCTCTCTATCTTCATCAATTTTGACTACCATTCCAAGAATAGGATTTCTTTATGTAATTCTAGGATTTTCTGAAAATTTGTTGCCTGTCCCTCACTAGTGTCCTGCCAAGTAAGAAAATTTGTTAAGGTCTCATAGGCCTGCTCTAAGTCCTGTCTAGCATCGACTGATTTATCGATTATTGATGTTCTTATGTCAAACAGGGGTTCAACTTGAGAAATTTTATGACACAATAGTCTTATTTGTGTTACCAGTGCCTTATTAATCTGTAGCGCTTCTGTCCTGAAATTGGCAGGTTGCGGAAGACTCTTGAACTTCTCTATTTGAAGTGATAATTGAGCAATCTGTTCATCTTTTGTCTTTACCATTAGTTCATTCATCGTATTCAATTTTTCCAATGCTTCCGATAATTCCTTCTTCCTTTGAATCGCGCCTGAATCTACCCTCTGTTTCTCTTCAAGTAGCTGCTTGTTCAGTTGATTATTTAACTACTGCTGAGCTGACAATGCTGTTCTAATTGTTCAGCTTTCTGTTGTGCCTCTGATAGCTGTGTTTGTAATAAAATGATTGCCTGGTCTTTCTTTTAGCAAATTACTCACTTCCGATGCCTTGTCCATGGTGGCCGCCGAATAGGCTCCGGCATACTGGGACAGCTTTGTTAGGTCATCGGAAGGATTGAACTCCTCTTTCCAAACTACGTTGACTATCTCTGTTTGTTCGGGAACATGGAAGGTTGATCATTCCTTCTCCTTTTCCGCTGTCACTTTACTACGGCCCTGTGTTTTGGGCTGTAAAGACATCCAATGGAGGTATATCCTCCACTTGCAAAATGATTTGATCCGAAGGATCTTTCAGAATTATTTCTAAGTCTGTACTAGGGGGTAGGTCACTGGTTCCTTCACTTGGAACCTTTTTTGACGTTGTATCCTATGTATTTGTTGCTTTGGATGTATCAACATCTTTTGAGCTTTCCAGATTGCTTACGATTGAGTCGAATTGCTACCATTCTTGGAGCAATTTCAGGTCAATCTGGGTATCGACATTCACATCCTTGCTACTCTTATCTTGCTCTTTCCTTTGTGCTTCCTCCTGCTCTTTCCTCTGGACTTCCTCTTGCTCTTTCCTTTGCGCTTCCTCCTGCTCTTTCCTCTGGACTTCCTCCTCATGTATTTTCTCTTGCTCTTTCCTTTGCGCTTCCTCCTGCTCTTTCCTCTGGACTTCCTCCTGCTCTTTTCTATAGACTTCTTCAAAAAATTTTGATGTAGCAGGAGGTTCGTCGGTAAGTCGCTGTTCAGGCTCACTTGATTGTGTCATCGGGGCAGTAGCTAGAAAATCTAGAGGCAGAGTTTGCAACCTCTGCTTTATGAGTTTGTTAAATTCCACTAAACGTTGTTGTGATATCTCATTTTTGCTAGTGTTTGAACCTGAAATAATGACTCCGCCAAAGAAAATAGGTCATCAAACTCATCTTCTTTATGTTCAAACTTAGTGAGTTTTTCCTGTTCCAGTACATTGTAGACGATTTTCCTCGGATCAAATCGTCTATTAGGAAGAGTGGCGAGATTCAATATATTTATCTTTTCTTTTTCTTTCTCTGCATGCTTATAGTCATGCAGAGTGTAAACACCACACCTTAGAGGAAAAGGAGGCCAAACTTTCTTCTTTGAATTCCTCAGAGTCTCAGTTGCTCCTGCGGACTTAATCTGATATGCTATTTCTCTAGCCAATATTTTGTCGGGTATGTACAAGGGAAGAACATGAGGTCTGGCAAGGCTGCCGAAAAATCTTATATATATAAATTTATCTTCTCCGAACCGGTTTCCTAAGGCTGTCAAGTCAATCTCTGCTTGCAAGGAAATCTTCGGAGCAAGCTTGTCAAAAATTGCATAGTAAATGGGAAACATAAATCCATTACAAACTTGGTGTGGGCTTTCCACAACTTCTGGTGATAGATATGAATCAGCATGGGGTCCTGTGGATTCCATCTCCACCCCAGCACAGGAAATTCGGAGTTAAAACAAAGAGTATCTAAGATGTAGGCACTATAATAAAATGGAGGGATAGACCTATCGGTAACGCGAGTTTTATTTCTGAACTCAAGAATAGCAGTTGCTAACTTATCAGATAATATATTTCCCCAATCCATTATTTCGCTATTGACTGCTGCTTCTATTAAGAGAACCATCTCTATTGAGAATTTTGAGGAATCATGCAACCCCCAAATCCTACACATCATCGCCCCAACGTAACAATAAGGAGAACATAATGAATCGACGGAGTATTTACCCAAGGACTCGTGCTTGTGTTTTGCGGGATTCTGTCTCCATTCCCGTATAGGTGCTGATTCAATTTCATTTTCATCTCTGAACTTCTCCAGAAATGCTTTGTTATACTTCTTCTATGGCTCCGGCAAATGGTACATTTGTCTCAAATCATTAGGTTGAAACGAACCGAAGACTCTCCCATCGATTGTGCAAAATGTTCTGTTTGTAATCGGGATTTCCTCAACTGCCCACCTTACTACATTTGTGTATGGAAGAATTTGCTCTCGAGCCCCTATCTGGTGTAAGTAAGAATCAGCTAAATCCTTTAGGGTAGCCTCGGACTTTCGGTTTGAACCTGCTGTAGCTTGTACTGATACTGCTTCAGGCTCTTCGGCTTCAACTAGATTATAGATGCTCTACCAACTAGTATTGCCGAGACTAAGACATGTAGTGTCTGAGATCAATCCTTTTTTACTTGGTCCCGAATCGGCGGTAGATTGTCCTATTACTACGGAAGCTGAAGTTGTTCCAAATTTTTTAGATTTCTTCTCCATTTGGCCTAAATTTGTTGCTTCGGAGGAGCTCTACGCAGGAGATAAAATGAACGTAATGCAAAGAATAGGTGGTGCAAACCAAGTATGAAAAAGTTATATCAATCAATGAATAATGAAGGATTAAAATAATATTGCCGCAGATACAATCTCTAAAGAGATTTTGGCATAACTGCTCCATTAATTGGCCATTTAAACCTGTCAATCATTTAAATGCTCATCATATCGTTTATTCACCGAATAATTCATTTAAGCATGGCTTTGATTTTTTGGCGGTTGATCACAAGTGAATCACTGTCGGGAATAGAAAGGCTTTTAATAATAATTTAACATACTATACCCAAGCCTTTACAATCCTTTTTGAAATTTGCACTTAGCTTTATCGCAATCGGAGATCGGAGGAATGCTCGAGTATTTACATTTGTGTCATTGCGAAATCCCCAATCGTCGATAGCGATAAAGCTAATTCATATCAGGAGTTTTTAGAAGGGAGCCTTTTGTTGCATGTATGTTATATTCCCCGATCGCCGATATAAATATTGCATCGGAGCATAGAGAGAGGGCCTTTTGTTACAATCGCTTACCTTTCCCGATATCCAACAGTCATTCGCTTGTCGCATCGGGGCAAATCAATGGGTCTTTTTGTTATGCATCCTTTGTTATTGCGATATGCGATCTTGCGATCGCTTTATCGCAATAATAAAGAATTATTCATTTATTTTTATAAGACCGATTATGTTCACTCAAAAGGTTTATAATATATTATTTCTTTTCGAACCTTTTGAGGAATGATAAGTTGATACCAATGTTATCATAAAATCCTAAAACGGACCATTCTCATTATATTTTGAAAGCTAAAAAATCTTATGAAATGGGGTTGTTGCTTTATGGCAACAACAATTTGGTATTCGCTTAGGAGAAACAGTTATCTCTGAGAAATGTGAAGGTACTTAGACTTTTCTTTATATAGAAATCTTATCAAAGAGGAAAATTCTAATATAACTAATACATACAATTCTGAATCTAATAAGAGCTATTTTTGTAATTTCTTCTCTTGTTAAAATTAAATACATTCTAAGTTTTAAAATTGCCTCTATTGGTTATAATGATAAAACAAAAGAACCTTCCAACTTAGCCTTCTTTAATGACTCCTTTGTCATAGGTAGAGCCTCTTGCTGCGAGCAAACGTTCTTAGTTTTTCGACAAGGGGATCACCTTTTTAACCATTTGATTGTCCATTATCCCCAATCCATTTTCAGAGTTTTATGATTAAAAGAATGAATCCAAAATATGCTTTCATATTTTGTATTTCCTTTTCTTTTCTATTATTTTGTAAGATAAAAAGCCATTGTCCTGGTTTGGTGGCTAGCTGTTTGACAATGCCATCACTGGTTGTAATCTAACCGAACAAGCTAGCTCGTGATGAGACCCCTTGTCTTATGATTATAAGCCATTACCCTGTTTTGGTATGCAGTGTTGGTAATGTCGGTTAAACTATTTCCAAATGATCATGGTAAGCAGGCTTGTAATAAGACCCCTTATCTTTTGTATCAAATATTTTATAATTACACTTTGAGTAATCATAAACTTTGATGAATGGGATGGACAATTTTCTCCTTAAAAGAGTATGGATGACAGGGTAAGAGTTGAAGATGCTAAGATTGAATTAGTTTCTGTTTTGATATTGAAAACCTTTTTGTGGCCATTTTGAAAACATTAAAATGATTTACAGTTTTCTAAATCTTAAGAAGATTTCACAAAAATGAAATGGGATTTTAGAATGTGAATATACCTAATTTCCTAGAAATTTTCCTTTTGTTTAAGGTTTCTATTTTAAAATTAAATATCAAAACTACTTCTTTTGAGCAACTTTTTCAATATAGCGAAGGCCAATGGGAGATATCTTACAACTTTATTTCCTAATAATCCTAAAAAACTACAAATTCTGCTAAAATTTGAATATTTACAAAAGGAGAAGGGGTTACCTCCTCAATTGAAGAATTTCTTTAAGATGAGGCCATTAACAGGAAGAGAATCCCTCTTTCCTGATAGATCTTGTAGTATGAACGTAGAATGGCCTATCTTCTCTTTGATCTGAAATGGTCCAAGCCACATTTTCTGGAACTTAGTGTGTTTTCCTTTATCCTCATGGGCTTTGTCCCATTTCAGAACTAGATCACCAACTTGTAATTGTTTTGAACTGGATGAAGTTGAATCAAAAGATGACTTGATAATTTGTTGTTGTTTTGCATGAGTAATTTTGGCCTTTTCTCTTTCTTCTTCTAATTTTAAGATTTGATCATGTCTAAGTTGAATAGAAGAAGGGGGGCTTTCTTCAATAAACTGAACTAGGACTAGAGAAGGAAGAAATATATTGTTTGGTAGAACTGCTTCCTTCCCATATACAAGATTGAATGGAGAAGTACCTATGGAAGCCTTTTGCGTTATTCTATCAGCCCATAGTGAAAATATCAAAGATTTATGCCAGTTTTTATGATTTTGTTCAATAGTTCGCTTAATAATTTTGACTAGATTTTTATTGGTAGATTCTGCTAAACCATTAACCTCGGGATAGTAATTTGCAGAATATTTCAATTTAAATCATCTTTTAATGGTGAACTCAAACATAGAATTTCCAGAGAAATAAGATGCATTATCGAAAACAAGAGCATTTGGGACACCAAACCTGGTAATGATGAATTGATCTATAAACTCTATAATTGCTTCAGAGTTTGTTGTTTTTAAAGGAATTGCTTCAACCCACTTAGTAAAGTAATCAATAGTAGTAAGGGTATACTTATGTTGTTTGGAGGACTGTGGAGTTATTTCCCCAATGATATCCAATACCCATTTCTCGAAAGGTTGATCAATGTTGACTAGTTGCAAAGGGAAAGCTGGTTTTCTTTGTCTTCCACTGGAGATTTGACAACTTCGGCATTTCCTTACATATTCGTGAGTATCTCTGAATAGGTTGGGCCAATAATATCCAGCATGAATGATTTTGTGGGCTGTTGTATCAGCTCCAAAATGTCCTCCTGCTGGTCCGTCATGTAGCTCCTGCAAAACCTTTTGCGCTTCAGGTTTTTCTAGGCATCTTAATAAAATTGAATCATAATTTCGCCTGAAAAGTACATCATCATCAATTATGAAGTTTTTTGCTTTTAATCTAATGGCACGTTTTTTTTTATAAGAAAGATTAGGGGGTGCATATCCATTTTTTAAATAGAAGATCAAGTCTGCATATTGTGATTCAGGATCAATAATACTTATCTGATTGATTTCTTCAGTATGTTCTGTATCACCTGATTCTTGAATGTTGGATGCTCCTGCTAATAACCTGCAAAAACCTTGGCCCCTAACAATCTTTGCTGGCTTGATTTCCAAGTCAAATTCTTGTAGTGCTATAACCCAATTCGCCCTTTTTTCTCCTAATTCCCTTTGGATTAGTAATTGTCTTACTGCTGAAAAAGGAACTATAACTTTTGTATGGGCTTTTAAAAGGAAGGGTCTATAATGTTTGACAGCTTTGTACACAGCAAAGGATTGTTTTTGAACTTCTGAATAATTAAGTTCAGCACCTTGAAGATTTGAACTATAAAATGAATTGGTGCTTTCAAGTTATGATCATTTATCTGAGTGAGTATTGCTGCATAAGATGAAGTGGACGCGATAGTATACAGTATGAAATGATTAGAAAAATTAGGAGTGTTTAAAGCGGAGGCATTGATTATTGGTTGTTTGATAGAGTCAAATGCTTCCTTTTCTGGAGATCCCCATCTAAACACCGAATTTTTCTTAATCAGGGTTTGCAATGGTAAAATAATCTGGGAACAAATCGGGAACAAATCTCTTAACAAAGTTAATTTGACCTAAAAATGACTGCATGGATTTTTTGTTATGAGGGAATGGAATTTCAGAAATCTCTTTAATTCTATCCGGATCAATATAAATACCATCTTTGGAAACAATGAAGCCCAAGAGCTTTCCTTGATTAAGAGCAAAGAAGGATTTTTTTGGATTGAGTGAAATACTATACCTTCTGCAGCGTTCAAAGATTTGATTTAAATCATGTAAATGATTAGATTTCTTCTTGGAGAATACAGTAATATCATCTAAATAGACAACTACTGTTTTATTGATCAATCCTTTGAAAGCTATATCCATTGCTCTTTGGAATGTAGCTCCTACGTTAATAAGTCCAAAAGGCATTTTTTGGTAAGCATAAGTTCCCCATTTTGTTCTGAAGGTAGTTTTGAGTCTGTCATCAAGATGGAACAAAATTTGGTTATATCCTGAAAACCATCGAAAATGGACATTAACTCAGAACCTGCTACTAAATGGAGTATCTGCTCCATGATAGGTAATGGGAAATTATCTTTTTGGCTTGCTTTCTTCAGATTTCTGAAATCTATGCAAATCCTGATGTCGTCATTTTTCTTTCTGATAGGCACCATATTGGAAACCCAGTTTGAATGTCGGACAGGAAAAATAATCTTAGCTTTCAAGAGTTTATTGAGTTCTGATTTTATTTGACTCTCTAAGTTGGGATTAATTTTCCTCAACTTTTGTTGGACTGGTTTTTGTTCAGAAAGCATTGGAATGGTATGCTAAATGATTGATGTATCGTATATTTTCAAATCAGCATATTTCCAAGCGAAGACATGTTTATTTTTTCTTAATAACCTAATGAATGTTGTTCTTTCTTCCATAGAAAGTTCTAATCCCAAATTGATGTTTTGAGGGTTTTGCAAAGTACCAAGGTTTATCAATTCAATTCTTAAAGTGGAACTTCGGAGCTTTGAATTGGTTACCTGTTTAAACCTGTCTTTAATATCATAGATATCCTCTAGTTTAACCACTGGTTTCGGTATTGAGTTTTCTTCCTGCTTTTCCTTCATTTGAAGGTCATGATCGCTTTCATAAATGATTTGATCATCGTAGGACTTGTCAGAAGTCGAGAAATTTAAGATGTCTTCATCGTGATTGAACACTCGCCAATTGGTGATATTGTCAGGAATTGATTGTCTAAAAATTAACTCTACTGAAAATCTATCTGGGCTGTAATCTTCAGAAGGTAGGAGTTTAGAAGCAACATTGGCTAGCAAGTCAGTTGCTGCATTCTGAGATCTAGGGTTAGGAGAAATATTGAATGCTAAAAATTGAGATATAAGTTCCTGGACCAAGGACTGATAGTGCTTGAGGTGACTAGAAAGACAATGAATTGTATTTCTAACTTGTTTTATGATAATCTCTGAATCACCAAACACTTTCAAATATTGAACTTTAAGACCAATAGCTTTATATAGTCCTTGAACTAATGCCTCATACTCAATTGTATTATTTGTGCATTCGAATTCCAACCTACGAGACAACATAGTTTTTTCTCCCTCAGGGCTAACTAAAATACACCCTGCTCCTGATGCTTCACTGGATTTAGATCCGTCAAAGTATAGTGACCAAAATAAAGAATTATCAACAATTTTATTTACAGTGTTCTGAACAATATTAACACATCTTGATCTATTGGTTTGTGAAAAAATTTCAATTTGGAATGTGAAATTATTTACTGAGAAAGGAGATGGTTGGGCAGTATAATGGCCAAAGAATGATTCGGAAGAGTAATTCCCCAAAATATTATTATTAAATGCTATTGGTTGATTTTCCTGTTCAAATTCAGTGACAGTATGGGTCATATGCTTCTCCCGATTGATTTTAATTTGATTTGGCTTTCCCTTGTAGGGCAGCCACATATGGGACCAATCAGTAGAAATATAACCATGGAGTTTCTTAGACCAATCCCTACTCAAGATTAAACCATAAAACTCATGTATATCAGCAATTAAGATATCAATTCTCTGAACTACTCGTGGATCGGCTAATAACCTGATAGTTACAGAGTTGATTTCCCCTAAAACCTGGACCTTGGTTCTATCCAACTGCACAATGTGAATTGCAAACTTTTGGGGCTCAATGTTCAATTTGGAACAAACTGAAGCTGGCATTATATTAGAGGATGCCCCTGAGTCAATCAAACAATTGTGTAGGTTTCGATTATAGATCTCATAGGTTAAGAGGAAAGGGGGAGTATGGGAATTTGATCTGTCTCCAATTAAAATCGTATCAGTAGCTTCAATCCTACCAGAAGGTGGTTGACCTGAATGATTTGCAGCTTTAGCACTAGGAAGAGGCGAAGAAGGCACTGCATTTAGTTCCTTAAGAAGCAATTTCTGTTGATGTTTTAATTTGCTAAGTTCAAACATGGTGATGTTTGCCTTTGTCTTCTTCATATCATCAACAATATTGTAATCCATTGAATCCGATACTACCAACGTTTTAGATGTTGAAGGTATATTTGAGGATGATGGTTGGTTTTGAGGAAATGTTGTGATCGACTTCTTTGTGGGTACCTTTTCCTTTGTAGTAGTAGTACCTGCACTTCTTTTCTTTGAACTTGCCTGAACAGGTTTAGGGGCACCTTTACTCCTAGTAGTCACAGGAAAAGCTTCTTGTTCATTTTCTGTATTGGAGTTAGGTAATATGAAGTCCCACATTCCATGGAATTCGACAACTTCCTCTTCTTCGAGTTCATCGGATGGTGAAATTGTTTCATCTTCTTCTTCCTCTTCAGGATCTGAATCTGCATTAGATATAACATTTGGCGGTTTTGACTCAGGTTTCTTAAAATTCCTAAATGGTTTCTTTGTTAAAGTTTCTGCTACTTGTTTCTTGATTTCAACCATTTCATTTGACATTGTTTTGAGGACCTTTTGTAGACCCTCCATATCATATGGATCTTTAGGGGTTTTCTTCTTTGAATCATCTTTAAAGAAACTTTTTTGGATTTCCTATCTTCGAGAGCAGCTTTCTTTTCTAAAGCAATAATGCGTTTCTCCACAGCAAGCACTTCTTCCATGTTTTCGGCTAAAGTTGGTTTTCCAGCCCTATCTACAAAAATGGCTATATTTGAAGGTAGGGCTGTTATATACCACTCGCTTCTGATTTGCTCACTTGGCTTGGAATTGGTAGCGATTTTATTCAAGAGTTTATTGAATCGTGAGTTAAACTCCTTGATAGGTTCTCTAGATTCAATCCTTAGATTTGAAATATCATTAATTAGTGTCGCTAAAGATCTATCATCACCATACTTAGTAAGAAACTGCTCTTGAAAGATATTCCAACTAGTAATGGACCCAGAGGGTAAGGAAAAATACCAAGACCCAGCTGATCCTTGTAAAGTGTAGGGAAAAAGCCTAACGACAACATCTTCTTCTGTCACTCCTTTCAGATTAACTGATAACATGAAATTGTTAATATGTTCCTCGGCCAATGTTCCAGCGTCTGGATTAAATTTTGGTAACCATTTCTCAAGATAATCAGGTAATGGATGTAATGGTGTAGGCATAGTGACTACACCAGGACTGTTCCATGGATTCTGGGCTATCTTAGAAGTAACAACAATTGCAGATGTAGTTCCAGGTGTTTGGGGAGGAGTTGGTATTGAAGATTGAATATATTGTGATGTTGAAGTTGGTGATCCATGCTGAACAACAATATGTAATGGGGGAGTGGATGTTTGACTTCGCACTGGAGAAGATGAGATGGAGGATGATGAAGAAAAGGTCTCACTACCAGATCCTTCAGTGTTCTTTTTAGCCTTTTTCCTTTTCGATAAAGGCAACTCAGCAGGTTCAATGCCGAGTTTTCCGCTTTGAAGTCTGGTGAGAGGGTGAGGTAGATTGAATTGCGAAGTCTCACTGCCTTGAGATACTTTAGATTTTTGAGGTGATATGGAAAAGCCTTGAAGTTTCTGGATGAGAGACTGAAATTCAGGGAACTCAGGACTTAATCGTTCTGAAGTATGATGGGATTGAGCAGTGGTAGTTGGTTCCTCTTCTTCTCATTTGGATACTGGTATTTCAGAATGAAAACGGGAGGTTCGAGGTGAGGTGGAGGGAGATTTACTCTGAGAATGGTCTATAGATTTTGATTTACTCGCCATTCATAGTTCATGCCCTCCTTCTAGCGCCAAAAATGTTGATGCCTCGAAAAGCGTTGCATCAAAATCGGGGTAAACCACCCTGTCCAGACCTTAATGCGGCTCCTTTTCCGTTTAGGATGGTGGCTCCGACTGGATATAATGGGACCAGTTTCCCAATGATGAATAAAAAGGGGATGGATGAGTGACTGGTTTTCTAATAAGTGATAATGGATGGATGACTTAATCTAAAGAGAAAAAATACAAATAACTATTCTATCCCGGGAAATTTCTATTCTTAAGTGCAACGTTTGATGATCTATGTTCATCGATAAGCATATAGATGATTCTATTCAATAAACATAGACATTCATTCATATAATAATTACTTTGTTCAAATAGTTGAACAAAGTAATTAATAAAACATTGTTACACTTGTCTTTTATATATTACTGATACATGTATGACTAAAGGAAAAGCATCCTGTAAACATCCAATAGTGGAAAGTATAAAGAATGTTGTTGAAACACATGCATATATCCAATAATAGCAAGAGTAATCAAATAATAATTCACATAAAAAGAATGAATTCAGACATAGATAGTAGTACCATATGAGCAGCAAATCATTCCCAACATCAATCGCAATTCGAATTCCTTCTTTCAACTCATAGATACTTTTAAATAAAGGCAGTAATGCACATCCACATAAAAGCTTCGTTGTCAAAAATTGGAATAATTGTCCCAGTCTTTATAGAAAAATATACCTGAAGTACAGTAGTGAAACTTCAGGTTTGAGTCTTATACAAAAACTGAGGACCCTTTCTAAATGCATGAAAGGGTCTATAAATACTTAATTAAACTAACTAACTACATTATTAAAATGCTATTTAATTGGTATAACTTGATCTTGAATATATCCTCTACAACAATCTGGTAGTCGACAGCGTGATTCATCATTTTGGATGTTTTCCTTTTGATTTGAGTTGGCATATCGCTAGCATCGGTTCCAGTTCTTGAGGGCGGTTGAGACGAGAATTGAGCTGAACTGAGTATGTGGCATCGTGTATATCAGGAATGATACACCCGATTGTATCTGTGAAACACTTGAGGGCGGCTCTCTGTCTGTATGGTTTTATTAGGAACAACCAATAGGTGTCCCAAGTTAAACTTTGAATACCTGTAATCAACCTCCCATTCCTTTCCAGCTCTTGATAACATGATTGCTCCAATGTTTTAGCCGATAGCAATTTACCTGGTGTACATTGAGAGATCATATTAGATAAATAGACAGTATTGTTAATTAATTCAATCAAATTACTTGTGGATAATTTGCATCTAGAAATTGCTCTCTCTGCCTTCACCAATTGGGACTGCCATTCTAAGAATAGGATTTCTTTATGTGATTCTAGGATTTTAGGAAAAATTGTTGCCTGTCCCTCACTAGTCTCCTGCCAAGTAAGAAAATATGTTAAGGTCTCATCGGCCTGCTCTAAGTCCTGTCTAGCATCGACTGATTTATCGATCATTGATGTTGTTATGTCACACAGGGGTTCAACTTGAGCAATTTTATGACACAATAGTCTTATTTGTGTTACCAGTGCCTTATTAATCTGTAGCACTTCTGTCCTGAAATCGGCAAGTTGCGGAAGACTCTTGAACTTCTCTATTTGAAGTGATAATTGAGCAATTTGCTCATGTTTTGTCTTTACCATTAGTTCATTCATCGTCTTCAATTTTTCCAATGTTTTCGATAATTCTTTTTGCCTTTGAATCACGCTTGAATCTACCCTCTGTTTCTCTTCAAGTAGCTACTTGTTCAGTTGATTATTTAACTTCTACTGAGTTGACAATTGTTGTTCCAATTGTTCAGCTTTCTGTTGTGCCTCCGATAGCTGTGTTTGTAACAAAATGATTGCCTGGTCTTTTTATTTTAACAAATTACTTACTTCTGATGGCTTTTCCATGGTGGTCGCCGAATAGGCTCCGGCATACTGGGATAGCTTTGTTAGGTCATAGGAAGGATCGAACTCCTCTTTCCAAACTACGTTGGCTGTCTCTGTTTGTTCGAGGAACAGGGAAGGTTGATCAATCCTTCTCCTTTTCCGCTGTCGCTTTACTGAGGCCCTGTATTTTGGGCTGTAAAAGACATCCAATGGAGGTATATCCTCCACTTGCAAAATGATTTGATTCGAAGGATCTTTCGGAATTATTTCTGAGTCTGTACTAGGGGGTAGGCCAATGGTTCCTTCAATTGGAACCTTTTTTGATGTTGTATCCTGTGTATCTGTCGCTTTGGATGTATCGACATCTTTTAAGCTTTCCAAATTGCTTATAGTTGAGTCGAATTGCTGCCATTCTTGGAGAAATTTCGGGTCAATCTGGGTATCGACATTCACATCCTTACTACTCTTATCCTGCTCCTTTTTCTGTTCCTCCTCATGTATTTTCTCTTGCTCTTTCCTTTGCGCTTCCTCCTGCTCTTTCCTCTGGACTTCCTCCTACTCTTTTCTCTGGACTTCTTCAAAAATTTCTGATGTAGCAGGAGGTTCGTTGGTAAGTCGTTGTTCAAGCTCGCTTGATTGTGTCATCGGGGCAGTAGCTAGCAAATCTAGAGGCAGAATTTACAACCTTTGCTTTCTGAGTTTGTTAAATTCCACTAACCCGTCGTCATGATATATAATTTTTGCTAGTGTTTGAACCTGAAATAATGACTCCGCTGAAGAAAATAGATCATGAAACTCATCTTCTTTATGTTCAAACTTAGTGAGTTTTGCCTATTCCAGTACATTGTAGAGGATTTTCCTCGGATCAAATCGTATATTAGGAAGAGTGACGAGATTCAATATATTTATCTTTTCTATTTCTTTCTCTGCATGCTTATAGTCATGCAGAGTGTAAACACCACACCTTAGAGGAAAAGGAGGCCAAACTTGCTTCTTTGAATTCCTCAGAGTCTTAGTCGTTCCTGCGGTCGTAATCTGATATATTATTTCTCTAGCCAATATTTTGTCGGGTATGTACAAGGGAAGAACATGAGGTCTAGCAAGGCTACCGAAAAATCTTATATATGTAAATTTATCTTCTCTAAACCAGTTTCCTAAGGCTATCAAGTCAATCTCTGCTTGCGAGGAAATCTTCGGAGCAGGCTTGTCAAAAATTGCATAGTAAATGGGCAACAAAATCCATTACAAACTTGGTATAGGTGGTCGTTATAATGGGCTTTCCACAACTTCTGGTGATAGATATGAATCGGCATGGGATCCTGTGGAGTCCATCTCCACCCCAGCACAGGAAATTCGGAGTTAAAAACAAGAGTATCTAAGATGTAGGCACTATAATAAAATGGAGGGATAGACCTATCGGTAATGTGAGTTTTATTTCTGAACTCAAGAATAGCAGTTGCTAACTTATCAGATAATATATTTCCCCAATCCATTATTTCGCTATTGACTGCTGTTTCCATTAAAGGAACCATCTCTATTGAGAATTTTGAGGAATCATACAACCCCCAAATCCTACACATCATCGCCCCAGCGTAACAATAAGGAGAACATAATGAATTGACGAAGTACTTACCCTAGGACTCATGCTTGTGTTTGCAGGATTCTGTCTCCATTCCCGTATAAGTGCTTATTCAGTTTCATTTTCATCTCTGAACTTCTCCAGAAATGCTTTGTTATACTTCTTCTGTGGCTCCGACAAATGGTACATTTGTCTCAAATCATTAGGTTGAAACGAACCGAAGACTCTCCCGTCGACTATGAAAAATGTTATATTTGTAATCGGGATTTCCTCAACTGCCCACCTTGCTACATCTGTGTATGGAAGAATTTGCTCTCGAGCCCCTTTCCGGTGTAAGTAAGAATTGGCTAAACGCTTTAGGGTAGCCTCAGACTTTCAGTTCGAACCTGCTGTAGCTTGTACTGATACTGCTTCAGGCTCTTCAGCTTCAACTAGATTATAGATGCTCTGCCAACTAGTATTGCCAAGACCAAGACATGTAGTGTTTGAGATCAATCCTTTTTTACTTGGTCCCAGATCGGCGGTAGATTGTCCTGTTACTGCGGAAGCTGAAGTTCTTCCAAATTTTTTAGATTTCTTCCCCATTTGGCCTAAATTTGCTACTTCGGAGGAGCTCTGCGCAGGAGATAAAATGAACGTAATGCAGAGAATAGGTGGTGCAAACCAAGTATGAAAGAGTTATATAAATCAATGAATAATGAAGGATTAAAATAATATTGCCGCGGATATAATCTCTGAAGAGATTTTGGCATAACTGCTCCATTAATTGGCCATTTAAACCTGTCAATCATTTAAATGCTCATCATATCATTTATTCGCTGAATAATTCATTTAAGAGTGGCTTTGATTTTTTTACGGTTGATCACAAGTGAATCACTATCGGGAATAGAAAGGCTTTTCATAATAATTTAACATAATATACCCAAGCCTTTACAAGCCTTTTTGAAATTCGCACTTAGCTTTATCGCAATCAGAGATCGGAGGAACGCTCGAGTATTTACATTTGTGTCATTGCGAAATCCCTGATCACAGATAGCGATATCGCATCAGAGCATAGAGAGAGGGCCTTTTTTTACAATCACTTACCTTTCCCGATATCCCATAGTTATTCTCTTGTCGCATCGGGGCAAACCATTGGGTCTTTTTGTTATGCATCCTTTGTTATTGCGATATGCGATCTTGCGATCGCTTTATCGCAATAATAAAGAATTATTCATTTATTTTTATAAGACCGATTATGTTCGCTCAAAAGGTTTATAATATATTATTTCTTTTCGAACCTTTTGAGGAGTGATAAGTTGATACCAATATTATTCATAAATCTAAAAGGGACCCATTTCATATTATAGTTTGAAAGTAAAATTTTATGAAATGAGGGGTTGTTGTACAACACAACAGGTCCTGGCGTATATCCTCTTCTTTTGATGTTTCTTGATCCTTTTCTTCCTCCTGTTCATATTCTATGTAAAATAGTTTCTTCTCAGCACACTTATGACCTTTAGTGCATTTGCTATCACAATTGTAACAAAGCCCTTTTTCTCTTTTTCTTCCAATTGTTGTGGTGTAACCCTTGTAGGTTGTGGAAGGCTAGGAGAAATAACACTTCCATCTTTAGTGTGATTGTATGCTCTTCTATCATTTTGCTTTCCACTATGTCACAAAGCCCTTTTACTCTATCCAATTGTTGTAGTGTTGCTCTAAAGAAGGTGTTGCTCTTTGTATCCTCATAATGTGCTATCATTTCCTCCGTGAAAATTGACAACGTAACAAGTTGTTTACGAGAACAAAGCCCTTCATACCATAAAAATTGATCTGGTTCTAAATATGAGGATGCAATACATACCTTTTGTAATAGTGGTACACCATGTAGATAAAAATATTACTCCATCTGAAGTATCCAATTTACCAGATCCTTGCCATCAAACTTCCTCATCTTGATTTTTCTTGATTTTAGGAGCTTTATCTTGAAATGACTGTAACTCTGTACTTTTGGGTCTTTAAGTTTTGAAATTGTGACCTGCAGTAGCCCTTTGTGTCCTCTTTCCAATGCCAGTAGTCTGATCCAAATTGGATTCTCGAAGAAAGAGTTATGAAAAATCTCCCATAGTGACTTGATTATAGACTAGTTCAGTAGAGCGAACTTGTACGACATGCCATGAGTCACTGTTTCGACTTTTGGCTCTAACAGATATATACAAGAAACTACAACCCATCCTCTTTCTATACCTTCTTACTGAATTTCAATCTGATGCTCAGAGAGAAAGTTATGATGATTTTCCCCAGGTCACCTATTTGGAATGTAATTCAAGAGCCTGCAAAAAGATCAACTTCCTCAGATCATATCTCCGCAAATATAGCACAAAAAGCTCTGAAATTCGGACCCGCAGTTCAATGCAATTTCTTCTCAAATGGGTGTTTTTTTTAGGTTCTGAAACATCACAGGAAAAAAGTTATAGAGAAAATTCCACGATGACCTTTTTGGAGCAGCGAAACCCTAGAATCCAAAGCTCTGATACCAAATGTTATGAAACCAGCTCAAAAAAAATATAAAAAGAAGGTGAACACCTTAGAATTCAGCCTCTTCGAGGGGGTAACTCCTTTAAATTACATAAATGAACAATTCTTGGATGATACAAAATGAAAAGACCTCCTTGCTATATATAGGAGTCTAAGGGGTCATACCATAATCAGGAGGCGACATAACAATAATAATGTAAGGGCACAATAATAACAATAGTGGGCTTCTATGGGGCACAATAGTAACAATATGGCACTACATGGGTACATCAATATAATAAGTGGGTTGTACTAATAACAATAAGAGGTTACACTATTAGTATAGGGGCCTAACAAAATCAACATGCTTTGTTCTTTCATGATACATTGCATTATTTTCCAACTTGATTTAGCTCTGGTTGTGAAATTTGATAAATGTGGTCTTCTTTTATTCTTCTCCAATGTCTTGAAGAAGTCTTCTCAATAAAACAACCTCACAATTTGTTGCACAGAAAGCTTTATACTATGCCTTAGTATATGAAAAAGCTACAATAGTTTGTGTCTCACTGCTCCATGAAACAATCCTCGATCCAATACTAAAAGCATAACCTGTAGTAGATCTTCTATCATTCGGTTTACCAACCCAATCTGAATATGAGTAACCTGACAACTCAACATCCAATGAATCAATATACTTAATACAAAAATAAATTATTCCTTTAAGATACCCGAGTACCTCTTTCGCTTCTCTCCAATGACTTTCTAGAGCTCTAGCCAAAAAATTATTTAACACACTAACGGAGTATGCTATGTCAGGTATGGTTGTGATAAGATATTTCAAGCTTCCAACCAATTGCATATACAATGTACCATCAACCTCCTTTGATCCATGATCAAAATGAAGTTTCACCTTTTGTTGCATTGGAACAAAAGTTGCTCTGCACTGATCCATATTAAACTTTTTAAGCAGTGCTCTGACATACTTACCCTAAGAGACAAAAGTCTGATCAACATCTCTCCACAATTTAAGACCTAAACAATAATGTAACTTACCAAGATCTTTCATCTCAAATTCTTGTGGCATCTAGTCCTTAATTCCATCAATTAATTTGACTGAATTTCCTCTAATAATTAAATCATCAACATACAAAGAAATCTGTACTACATTCCCCTTTATATCAAATTTGGTATACAACTTCGGATCACTTTGACTTGTCATAAAACTTTGTTGAATAAAGAATGAATCTATCTTCTCATACCATGACCTAGGTTCCTTCTTTAGACCATACAAAGATTTCTTTAATTTTCAAACTAAATTTTCCTACCCCTTTTTCACAAACCCTTCATGTTGTGTCAAATATACCTCCTCCTTTAAATCACCATTCGGAAAAGCTCATTTTGCATCTAATTGGTGCAAATTCCAATGATACTTTGTAGCTAATGCAATTAAGAATTTAATAGTATTTAGTTTAGCTAACGTGCAAATTTTTCTGCATAATCAATAACCTATTTTTGTGAGTACCCTTTTTCCACCAATCTAGCTTTATATTTATCTTTACTCCCATATGCTTTAAACTTGGATTTGTATA
Organism: Pinus taeda; assembly: GCA_000404065.3. Lineage (NCBI taxonomy): Eukaryota > Viridiplantae > Streptophyta > Pinopsida > Pinales > Pinaceae > Pinus > Pinus taeda. The sequence goes on from APFE030233646.1 coordinate 21,082, forward strand.
ACCATTTGCATCCTATGATTTTTTATTCTTTAGGTGATTCAGTCAATTCCCACATTTTGATTTTAATTATAGATTCATATTCTTCCTCCATTGATCTTCTCCACTCTTCATGTTCATTAGCTTCATTAAAACTCATGGGTTCTATGACATTCAAAACACTAGTCATCATTGCATAGTTCGTATACCTTTCAGGTTGGAAAATTTGTTGAGTGGATATCCTTCACACTTCACTATCTTCACCCTTGTTCTCTAAAGGTACTTACCCACCTACGTGTAGGCTCTGACAGCTAATGATGCCCATATCACTAGATTCTTCCTCAAGCTTTTGTTGCTCATTGTTTTCTGCTTCTAATTTATTATCTTCAACTTCATGAAATATGTGCCACCTTTTATAGTTGTTGACCTTTCAAAAAATCAGGTTATAATCAGTTACGATTCAGGATTAGCTTTTGTAGATTTTAGAGTTACATATTGGGTTGACATCCAAAGATATTTCATTTATGCAGGCCTAAATAGGTAACTCAAACTAGGTTATTTAGACCAATCTTGTTGAAATTTAGGGAAATTTCACTTGTGAGTATCTTAATTAGGTATTTGTTGTTACTAATACTCTTTATACGAGTAACGTGTATTATGTTGTCAATGCTACTAGAAGCCAAGGGTAAATTGGATTGTTAAATTGCCAATAAATTTGGTTTTCTTACCACGTCTTTTTAAAACTGTAAGAAATTTTATCTTCTTGCATGCTTTATTGGATAAATAGAATATAATTTTTTGAAAAAGGCTAAATAGTTTTTTTTAGTTTTTACTGTGAGAATTTAGTGAATAACTTTTCTTAAAATTGAAAGTTAGATTTGACCAAATTATTACTTCAGCATAAAATAATCGTCATGAAATATCTCCACGCGATATACAATTCCTCAAGATTATTACCGAATTAAAACATATTTCAATTATTTGTAAGTATTTCTAAATCCTTTAATACCTTCCCTGGGACCGAGTTTCTTCCTAATATTGACTTGTGCTTTATACAGGATGTTCAATTATTTGTAAATATTATAAATAATTTTTAATTATTTGTAATTTTCTATATAGTTTCTAATTATTTGCAAACATTGGTTTATTTAAGTTTTCTATACATCCCTATTCGAATTTTCCAAGGAATTGGAAAATTCGATGGGTTAGTATATTTATATAGGTAAATTCAAATTTCATATCAGCCGAATTTTTTAAGGAATTGGAAAATTCCATGGAATAATTGGAAAATTTCATGGGCTAGTATAGTTATATGTAAATTCCAATTCCATATCACATTATTGCTTAACTGCATACTTTATATTTAAAATAGGAGTAGTCTTATTTATATTTTATATAGACGAAATGACATTTTTAATGATATTTTTTCTGATTAATTTTAATGAAAATTCGATAGAGATTTTTAAAATTTTGAATTCAAATTGTTTAATCTGTCCAATTTGAGGGCTCTAGATATTTTTCATTATGCTGAATGTATTTATGCATTCAAAAACTTATTTTAAACAACAAAAATCTTCAAATTATATTACCAAATTTTGATAAATTCTAGTGAAAAAAATAATTTCATCTATAAATTAGATTACACCTTTGATATATATATATATATATATATATATATATATATATATTATATATATAGACAAAATAAATAAAATAATGTCTTTAAAAATTTGCAAAAAGCTTTGAATCACCATTATTTCTAGTATTATGAAAATCTTTTTGGAGGATATTGTTTAACATGTGAGAGTGCACTACAAGACTATGATGATCACTAGTGTGGAATTCAATTCATTTTCTGTTGTTTAGCACAAAATGGTCTAGTTTGCTTATTTTAATTTTTGTTTGTTATTGTTGAATAAAATTTAGATCTAATAAGGATGTGTTAAGAGTTGTGGTTTTACTTAAAAAATTGCTAACTTTATTATAAATCTTTTCTATAATTATTTAAACTTTGAATTTAACAAGTATAAGGCATTGTAGTGTTTTTCACATTGAACATTATGTTTTCAGAAAAATTGCAAATTGATATACCTAATAAATTTTGGTGGGATGTAGTAACTACCATAAGTTTACACATTTACATTTTTATCCTTATTTGTTGAAGTGTAATAATGCATAAATAATAATGAACAACAACTCCTAATGCTAAATATGTTATTTAGATGGTCATGAGCTATTTTGAGAGATTTTAATTCTAGGTGGTTTTCGTATAAATTTTAAAAAGGAAACGTCACTACACAAATATTTAAAAATCATGATATAAATATTGCAATTACATCTAGAAATTATGGCAAAAAATTCTGGGGAAGTTATCCACTTCGCATTGTATTGTGAAAAGAATAAAGTAAGACTTTTAAGTTATGATAGCAAAAAATTCTAGGGAAGTTATCAACATCCCATTGTATTGTGAAAAGGATAAAGTAAGACTTTTAAGTTATGGTCCAATTAAAGGCTTGAAAAATAAATATTCGTTTGTCAAAGTTAAGAATTATAACTTGCATTTGTTAATGATAAACTAATCTTGCCTTGACAAGGAATATAATATGATATTTTTGTGTATTTGAGTTTATATTTATTAGTGGGTGATTTAACCTTCACCTATTAAACCTAGGGCTACTTTAAATGTTGAGGTAAGGCTAAGGCATGCCTTATCTTTTGTAGTAAAGAGGATGCCTTTATATTTTCAAAGCTTACATTGATCAATTTAATGATTAAGACATAAATTTCCTAATATGTCAAGATTACTTGAAGCCTATTTTTAATATATAATATGTCATTCTTTACATTGAACTCTGGTTACCAATATTTCATTTCTTACATAGAACAATAGTTTTGAGTTTTTATTACTCATATTATTGGATCACTTTGCGGGTATCTACCTACATTTCCTTGATAAAAGTTGCATGTATCGATATTTTCACAACTTTTATGAAGGAAGAGTGCACAAATCCATTTTTTGTGGAATTTATAAATTTGTTAAGTTTTATTTGTTTTTTGTTTGAAGTTGCTGAACCTTTCTCTAGATATAATTTAAGCGGGGCATGGAACCCAATTTTTTTAATCATATCTACAAATAATGGGATCATGTGCAAGGGAGGGAAGATTATGAATATGATATCAGTCCAGGATGGGATGAGGATTTTTTTTATCAGAGTTGGGCGATGATTAGGCAAAGGTAGAGCTAGAATGATCCAGATGGAATTGAATCATAAAGTCATCATTGACCTAGACTTCACATCTGAACATTCCACGTAATGAGAGAATGGCTCAAATTACACTGAATCACTTGAATGCAGAAATTAAGATTCATTTTCCTAACCTATCTAGACAAATATCGTAATTCCATGAGTCCTCACTGAATTATTATCCTTGTTGCAGCAGTGGATATACACATTCAATTTTTGGTCAAATGGCTATTAAACCACAGTTTGACAAAAAATTAAACAAGAAAGTATAATGTTGACCTTATAAAACCATTTTTTTATTATATATTTTAGCTTTATTTTTTTAAGTTGTGATTGGTTTATTTAGGTGAGCTATTATTTGGAAATGATGACTATGTATTGTGCAACATTGTAAAACTGTAAGAAAATGAGACATCATTTTAATATACCTATCAAACGAGTATTTCAGCAGCCCTACCTGTCGTGGATCCTGCAAAACAGACGATCTCATTGGGTGACTTAAAAACATTTGGCATATTGTACAGGGGAAACGTGTCCAATACTTCTGGGCAGTGGCCTCCGTAAAGCACCAACGCATTATAAACCACTTTTAACTAATTTTCCACCTCCTGACCCATTTTCTACATACAATGTTGAATATGTGACCACACCGCAATGTGAAACAAAATGGTAAGTAATAAATGAATTGTCACTTAATTTTCTGCTATTTTTTATATTATTTTTAAAGAATTAACTATATTTATTTATTCTTATGTTAGTCAAATCCTCTTCCTAATATAAAAACTCAACGCACTTATGAAAATTGCATTTTTGTTTTTCATGGCCTTTGCGAAAATCATATACACTCACAATGGAGTAAAATGACATAGTCTCCCTTTTTTGTGAGGTAACCATGATGATTGTTAAAATATAAAACAAGTATTAAAGATATGATTATGGTCGCAAATACAAAATATTAAAGATATGATTATGCTCATTTCTTTCTTAATATCCAAGTAAACATGTACTTCTATGAAATTAAATGCATAGCTCTAATATCAATCTTTTCAACTTTAATAATGGAGACCACTCACCCAATCTTCGTATGGTCTTCATCATAATGACTTTCTTTTTCTTCATTGGAAGATAATTCCCAAATATTTTTAGTTGTTGTCGACTTTGTTCATATTAGCATTATGGTACAGGTGTTGTCCTTAATGGAAAGTCACACATATGATAACTAGATGATGTATCCACACATTAGTTCAGAAATGATAAAGTGATGCATGATGGGAACTCAGATTGTAATAGGTCAGTTCAGAGGTAATAGAGTAATGGAACAGAAGAACAAGATGATGGGACAAATGATTATAGATCAAAATCAAGAAATTGAGGAAAGAGAATGTTTTAAGTTGTATATGCTGCTTAACCTAATCCAAGTGGCATATACATGTGGGTACATAGAATAAAAGATATGTATACATATTCATGCAGTTTTACAAGAGGAAAAGCACGTATGGGATTGAAAATTAAGGTTAAATAATACCAAGGGTCCATACCATGGTATTAGCCCACAATATTGAGAGAAATAACAGTTACTTGATCCCGTCTAAGAATACCATAGGTTCTAAGTGTTTTTTTGGTGCATGGTATTGACAAAGGCTCTGAGTATATAAGGAGGAGAAAATTAAAGGGCTAGATGTGCAAATGAAAGGGTTTTTCATGAATACTTCTATTTGAAGTAGATTTTGTGTTGTAAGGGCTATGGTTATGATATAGATCTGAAACATCTTATGCACCATTGGATACAATGTTGGATCAAGATCATGAGACTTGAAATGACTTATCATTGTATGATTTGATAATGGATAGGCTAGATTTGATTGCTAACACATGTTTTATCCTTTAAATGCTATGATCTGGGTATATCTGATGTCTTGAAAAGTTGCAAAGTTATAAGTCATTATTTGTTGATCTATAAGTGGGTTCACCTTGGTGAAGGCATGTATACACATTGACTCAGAACTTCCAAGTAGCCTATGAAAAGGAAAATGCTTGTTGTTCAAAAATGACTGATCTATCTGATCAGTGCTGCTATTTTACTATTATTTATCACTGATGTCTTCGTTAAATCTGAAGTTAAACTAATTGTATAAGGATATTGAGTTTGGTAAATAGATTGATTGAGCAGGAAGGGTGGTCTTTGCTACTATCTATTTATAACTCTCTAATATCACAATAGATATTCATAATGTCTTTGGTTAGAACAATTTTTTTATTCAAAATTTTTATGATTCACTATCTTTATAGGTATACACAGTTTTGGTAACAGAAAGTGGTGTATACACTCAAGTTGTCCTCATTAATGTAGTGTATACATTCTAACATATGATTTTTGATGTTGCAGTTGGTTCTGGTTATTGATGCAGTGTTCTAGGTTCATCTATGTTGGCATTATGACATAGAGTTTGGCACTATGACACAGGTGTTGTCATTGATGGCAACTCACTCAGATGACAAATCACAATTTAGACTCACAGAATGAAGAAAGAGAGGTATACACAAGTTCCCCATTGATCTAGCCACGTGTACACACATGTTCGTAGACCAAAAGGAGCGTATAACGTACACACGCACTTTCACGGAAGGAAGGACATGTATGTATTGGAAAACTTAGTTTTAGTCCATGGTATTTGGTCCATGGTATTTTGATCCATGGTATTGGTCCAAGGTATCTTGTCCGAAGTGTTGACCCGAGGTATTTGGTCCAAGGTATTGGTTCTAAGTGTTTTTGGTCCATGGTATTGAGTAAGGCCTAAAGACTATAAAAGGAGGAGAAGATCATTAGGAAAAGTCACTCAAGTATTGAATATCTGATGAAAAGCAAGATCTAGAATATGGGTTATTGGGTTATGGAGCATAGCTGGATTTGAATCAAGGATGAACCTTAGCGCTTGATAAAAGATAAGATCTAATGATGGGTCAAGATCTTAAGGCTTGAAGTGAAGTATCTTTGTGTGGTTTTGATCTTTTATCTGAATAACTGGTGCATGTTGTAATCTGTAAATATGATGATCTAGGTATAACTGATGTCTAGAATTATTGCAAAGTTTAAATCATTATTTACAAATCTATACGCAAGTTCACTTTAGAAAAGGTGTGTATACACGCTGGTTCAGCATATCAAAACAACCTATACATCTTAAATTTTATTTACAGATCTGTACGCAGGTTTCCCTTAAGAAAATTGTGTGTGCACACAAGTTCAACACATTGAAGTAGCGTATACCTCATAAAATATGCTTTAGCTACTTCTGTTTGCTATTGTAGTGTTCTGGGTGTTATCACTCAGGTTGTCACTAGGCTCCTGTAGGGATACGGCTGAGGTAACCACAAACCAATCTTTGGACTGCAGGTTCTAGCCCACCTGCAATCAGAGAGGGCTCTCTCTTAGTGATTTAACTTTGTTTATGATGATTTTAGGCTAGTTGTTGGGTTCAGGGGTTTTGTTATTTTGTTTGGATGGAAGGTGTATGCTAGGTAGAAAATTCCAAGTAGAGAGGCAAGGTAAAGTGTGATAAGTTTCAAACCATTGGGCATGGAGTCATGGATTAAGGCTTGCTGGTGCGTTTTCTTGGTCACAAGAGGATTGTGGAGCGGGATAGCCACACATGATACAACTATCAATTTGCTGAAAGGATGGAATGATGGTCAGGGATGAAAGGCAATTAAGAATCTTTCATCAAAAACTGACAGGGAGGAGAGGTGCACGAAAGGTTGTCTAGGAGCAGTTAAGAATTCCGAAACTATCATTCATATGTGAAAGAAACAGCGTAAACAAGATCATTTAAGTATGCAGGTTCATAACTATTCCTGATGAAAACATGAAAAATTACAGAAATTGAGCCTAGGGTGAAACTAAGCAAATCCTAAACTATTCTTTATTTCTGCAATTTAGATGGCGGGATGATGATAAAACAAACATGAAAAAGTGAACAGAGTTAGGAAACACTTATTGAACCATGTAGAAGCACAGGAATTCCACAATCACTCCTCGGCCAATTAAACACAATAGACAATTTCAAAATCCATGCTTTCAGCAGTCTTTGATTATAGAAAGCATCACAGTTACAGTGTGAGTCTCTGCTTGAGAGAAAAATTGGAATAACAAAGATCAAGCTACTGATCAACCAACCAACTCCTACTCCACTTTTCAGGGTGGTATATATAAGCAAAATATCTGAAGTCATTTATTACAATTGACCGAAACAGGTCTGCCGAAAAGAGCTTTTTCTAAAACCTAATTGTTGCTGGAATTAAATGCAAGTGAGTCCTTTGGGCTGCGCTAGAGGCAACTGAATTAAGTTGAGTTGATGAGGTGTCTTGTGTGACTTGGTGCAGTGGTTCTGTCATAACTGTGCATTGAGTTCTGGTCCGCTGATCTTCTATGAGTTTAATGTGCAGTCATTTGTGCTGGTGAGCCTTCAATGCGTCTTCAATTGCTTCTTGACTTTCAGAGCTTTCGTTTTAATGTTGGATTTGCCTCGAGCCCTGAGAAAGTCTCCTCTGATACACTTTTCCGCTACATTGATGGTCTTCGCCGCTTCCTGATACTCTTTGACGTGCTTTTTGTCTACATATTTGATCTGATACTCTTTAATCTCTGTTCCTGGTCTCTCTCTGTCTTCAAATTCGTTTAATTTGGCAAAATTAGGCAATTTCGGGCTTTTTCGATGCAAAAATGGCCAAGGAATCAAAAGATTCCCGAATATGGCCCATTTCCCCTAGCGATGCGTGATTAGCGGACGTCAGCAGCCAAAAAACCGAAAATTTGCGCAAGCGCGAAAGTCGAGCTTCGGAGCTCCGGAATGAGAAACGGAGGTAGTTTTTGATGCGCGATTAGCGCGACTAATCACGCATCGAAAACTACCTCTGTTTCTCATTCCGGAGCTCCGAAGCTCCACTTTCGCGCTTGCATAAATTTTCGGTATTTTGGCTGCTGACGTTAGCATGACGTCAGCTGTACGGCAGATGACATCAGCAGTGGGGTCCTTTGGTACGGATATGACATCAGCATGCTGACGTCATCAAGGTGACGTGGCAGTACGGCGGGGTGACGTGGCAGAGACACGTGGCAGGGTGATGTGGGCCGGGCGCAGGTAGTGTGAGGTGATGTGGAGGTGACGTGGCAGGGTGAGGTGGCGCTCCTGTTACGTGAGGGGAGGGCGGTTTTGCCTATGTATCGAACCGCCTTTGGTACGGAGGTGGTCTCTGTTAGGGGCAGCCCGATGCAATGGGAGGCCGCCACCTGTCTCTGTGTACGACGGTAAAACCGTAGGACATCGGGTGGTAACCTACCACCACAATAGGGCGCCCGATGTGAACAAGGGCCGTCGGATCTAGGGGGGCGATCCGACGGTGGATGGGAAAGGGAGATGCGCAGAGTTTAAAAAAGGAGCACGTGCATTAAAGGTTTCATTTTTCACGATGCTGTGGGTTTTGAACTTTAGAAAATGGGTTAAATGTGTTTGGCGCATTGGAAATTTATCAAACAAACATTAATAATTTCCAAGGAAAATGCGCG